>JAJHSJ010000015.1:36733310-36955572 GCA_021015155.1 Magnolia officinalis
GGACACTTGTGATCATTCCTTTTTAGGATTGGGTCTTAGGTGTTTCACCCTTACAAGCCCTCGTAGGAGGCCCCCAACGGGAGTGTACGTGGTGGGTGTTGTTGTGTGGACCCTTGCTCTGTGGAGAGCATAAACATCCGGTTGAAGGTGAACCTGTTAAAACCTTAGGTTCGAGGTGATCCGACTGAAACCTCCGTTAGGGTCTTATGGAAGATCCTTGGTCAATGTGCCTAAAAGTGGGTGCGTTGTATTGACCCTTGCTCGTGAGAGCATAAACAGTCAGGTTTAGTGTAGGTTATAAAGGTTGAAGGTGAACCTGATTTAAAACCTTAGGTTTGAGGTGAACCGCTATGATACCTCCTTAGTGAAATCCGGTACACTCAAGGGTTGAGTGCGGTTACCGGGAGTGGAGTAGACAAGTAGTCGAACCACTATAAAAATGACTGTGTTTGAGATTGCTATTCTTCTGTTTGTGTGATTTACTTTAATATTTTCATATTTAAGTATCTGAGATCACACCTCACACACATACACAGTCATATCCATCATAAACTAGTTTGTATACTGTTCACTTCTTAAATAGTTTGTGATTGGATCCTCTACCGGCTTGGAAGCCAGTAGAGTTACTTTTGAGTAATCCTAATATGTGCATGTTGTTAGGATTAGTGTAATAGGATTTTAAATAAATCATAAAAACTTTAAAAAGTCCTATTCACCCCCCTCTAGGACATATTGGCATATTCCTACTTCAAATAAAGCGATCTTCACCACTATTTCATTATTTTCTCTCTACCTTTTGGGCTTTGTCTAGCGGATCCAGGAGTGGATCAGTCATCACATCATGTCATAGGGGACTGGCCCACTGTCCCTTGGGAATCTGGGCAGGGGCGGCAATCGGATTGCCGCCGGTAGCAGTTCGCTGGTCGCCCATTTGTTCGCTAGTTTTTAGTAGACGCTTGTCCGATGGGTGTGGTCTCCTTCTCTATATCTCCTTATTCTAAATGATCATTCTTTTTAGGATTGGGTCTTAGGTGTTCTCACCCTTGCAAGCCCTCGTAGGAGGCCTCCAATGGGAGTGTACGTGGTGGGTGTGTTGTGTGGACCTTGCTCTATGGAGAGCATAAACATCCAGTTGAAGGTGAACCTGTTAAAACCTTAGGTTCGAGGTGATCCGACTGAAACCTCCGTTAGGGTCTTATGGAAGATCCTTGGCCAATGTGCCTAAAAGTGGGTGCGTTGTATTGACCCTTGCTCGTGAGAGCATAAACAGTCAGGCTCAGTGTAGGTTATAAAGGTTGAAGGTGAACCTGATTTAAAACCTTAGGTTTGAGGTGAACCGCTGTGATACCTCCTTAGTGAAATCCGGTACACTCAAGGGTTGAGTGCGGTTACCAGGAGTGGAGTAGACAAGTAGTCGAACCACTATAAAAATGACTGTGTTTGAGATTGCTATTCTTCTGTTTGTGTGATTTACTTTAATATTTTCATATTTAAGTATCTGAGATCACACCTCACACACATACACAGTCATATCCATCATAAACTAGTTTGCATACTGTTCACTTCTTAAATAGTTTGTGATTGGATCCTCTACCGGGCTTGGAAGCCAGTAGAGTTACTTTTGAGTAACCTTAATATGTGCATGTTGTTAGGATTAGTGTAATAGGATTTTAAATAAATCATAAAAACTTTAAAAAGTCTTATTCACCCCCCTCTAGGACATATTGGCATATTCCTACTTCAACTAAAGCGATCTTCACCACTATTTCATTATTTTCTCTCTACCTTTTGGGCTTTGTCCAGCAGATCCAGGAGTGGATCAGTCATCACATCATGTCATAGGGGACTGGCCCACTGTCCCATGAGAATCTGGGCAGGGGCGGCAATCGGACTACCGCCAGCAGCAGTTCGATTACCGCCGGTCGCCCGATTTGTCTGCTGGTTTTTAGTAGACGCTGGTCCGATGGGTGTGGTCTCCTTCTCTATATCTCCTTATTCCAAATCCGTTCCAAGGACACCATTGTAGCTCCCTAGAAGGTTTTTAAGTGGTGATTTTGCTTCCTTTGGTGTCCATTTTGCTCAATTTTCTCCTTCATTTTTCAGGTGCTTGATCAAATTTCACTGGACCATTTTTTTTAGGAACCATTGATGGGCTTGGATCTCCTCTTGGGCTTTGAGAGGACCATGATCGGGACCGTCGGATTGTCTTGACCTGATCTCAACCATTGGATTTTGCTGGATTTTCCTGTTTTGAGCCAAGTAGTTGGCTGGATCTTTTTTGTTTTCCTATTTTTTGTTTTGTTAGAGTGGGGTGTGATAAGAAAGGGGGCCCCGCTCCTATATTTGGTATTTTTTTTTTTATCTTTTTATATTTTTATATTTTTTTGGATGATCTGGACCTTAGGATGGATGATTTGGGGCCCGCTTGAACAGTTTGGATGGTATGGATCTTGATGGCGGGCCACCATTTGTGTATATCCCATGTGATTTATTTGATTTGATGTATGGATGACTTTCCTTGAGTGGGCCCCGAAACATGATTTTGATTTGGCCAAGTTGAGGTGGACCTTAATTTGGAGATGTGGTCCCTGGATGTGATTTCATTGGACCCTATGGGCCTTGAGAAATGGCTTGGGCTTTTTGAAAGGCTGGCCTTGAGATTGGGTTTTGAAGAATGGGCTTTTGGGATGGGCCTTGAGAAATGGGCCTTGGAAAATGGGGCTTAAGAATGGGCCTTGAGAATGGGCCTTGGGAAATGGGCCTTGAGAATGGGCCTTAGAAGTGGGCTTGGGCCTTGGAAGTGGGCCTTGAAAGTGGGTTTGGGCCTTAGAGACATGGGCCTTGAAAGTGGGATTTGACCTTTGACTTGCCCCTTGATCTCTTTGACTTTGATTTGGACTCTTGACTTTTGGCCATTAACTTGAACTTTTAGACTGGGGTCCACTGACCTTGTGGTGAGAAGGATACTTACTTATAAACCCTAATTGTGCAACATGCCTCGCCGTGGTAGGAATGAGGTCGGTCCTTCTCGCCAATCGGCCGATCCTTGCTATGTACCTCGAGAGGGCCGACACCTCTCTGATGTGGCCCGGGAAGGTGGCACACCTGCAGTTTTGTGGGGACACGGGGTTAGGACACATTGGCCTGATTGGTTTCTTGATCCACAGCCTCTGTTCTTTGAGGTGTTGGAGCGCACTCTGTTCGCCAACCTATTTCGGGTGCGTCTAAGCGAGACGAACATGTCCCTTCTATCTGACTTGACCGAGCGATGGCACGCCGAGACTTATACCTTCCATTTGCCCTTTGGGGAGTGGGGAATTACTCCTTATGACATATATATGCAGTTGGGTCTTCAGTATGACAGAGGATCTGTTCCTTTTGAGGAGGATCTTCCGGTACCTTCTGATGATGACTGGATGGAGCTGCTGGGGATGGTGCCGGATGCTTCAGATTTTTTTGGCCATCGATTCAGACTGCTTTAGTTGTCCTCAAACTTTGCTAGCCGCATCCCCGAGACTGAGGCCGCGGCCATGGTGAAAACCCATGCTTTGATTTTGTACACCATGGGGGCGATGATTTTTTGTCACGGGAACGAGCTGGTGAGTTTCCGTCTGTTTTCGCTTGTGATTGATATCACCTTTTCCACCCCGTACAACTGGAATGCAACCCTCCTTTACCATTTGTATGAAGGGTTGGACAAAGCCAGCCGCTGCATTAGCCGATCTTTGACTGGTTTTTATCCAGTCATCGAGGTATTTTTTTAGATATCCCTTCTGCATTATTCTTCTTAGGGATGGTATGTTGCGCTTTTCTGATTGCGGCTTTGCATAGGTTTGCTTTTTTATCATTTTCCCCACCTGGCGCCCACTTTGATTAACCATTCGCCACCTTTTCCACGTATGATGTTATGGTATAAAGATAACTGCAACCGTACACGTATGTTTTCTGATCTCGCCTGTTGGTCGAATGTAGATGCCCTTGTCCCTGATGATGTGAGTGATTATCTTGCCCTGTGTTGCCCATGTGTTGTCTACTTTTTGCTTATCTTTTGCCTCTGATTTTTTCTCTTTTCCTGCAATTTCGGACCAGGCCATACCCCAGTCGAATGTGGTACTTACCCGTGGATCTGAAGAGGCTTTTCAGGCCTCACGACGGCGCCGCATCCTGGAAGATCCTCGTGTGACGAAGTGGTATCTCGAAGAGAGGCTCTTCTGGCAGCTGACTAGTAGTCCACTGGTTCCACTTAGTCCACTGTCTGGTCCTTCTGATTGGAGGTCGGTGCTTGAGCGGGAACTGGCTGCTGCTTTGAAGGGTTTTGATGTCAGCGCTTTCGTTGATCCAGTGAGAGAGTACGACTCCTGGTGCGAGCAGTATGGTATCGGCCCGATTTTGCAGTCTGGCTACACTCCCGGTGACAGTGCACGTTTTGCTGGAGGGGGGCTTTTGGGGCCTCACGTTCATCGGAAGGATACTGATGCCTATCTCCCGGACGATGACTAGCTCCACTGTATCATGTGATCATGCATCACTAGCTGTGTAATCCTCTATTTATATGAAATTTTAGTTGCTTAATGTTGCTTTCTTGGATTGTTTTTTATCACTTTGTAATCTCATTCGGGCATTCAGATGTATATTCCACCGTCTTGGCCTTCTAAAGTGGACCCTGCATTGATCTCACCAAAAAGTGGGCCCATGCGGTAGTCGGACTACCGCCCGCTGACTTTTGCCCATTCCTCTTGTCTTGTCAGGTGTAACAGTGATACAGTGGTGTCAGTACTTGCAACGGTACTCCGAGTACTGCTAGTAGTAATTCGATTACCGCCTCGTCCATCTTTTCTTCCAGCAAGCCCTCTTCTTCTCTGTACATTCTCTAGCCCTTTTCCTGGTTATTCTCTTCTTGCTCAGACCGTCCGATCACTCCCTTTTATCCCCTTGTCCTCATTTTTATCTCTTTTCTTTGTCCTCTTCTTTCCTTTGTCCTTTTCTCTCCTTTGGCTTTATTATGGCTGGAAACATTGGAGGTGTCGATGGGTCCATAAATGGTGGGGGGGTTGGTAGAGCATCATCCTCCATTTATGATGGTGAGGGCTCATTTATGGGTGGATTGATGGAGGTGGATAATTGTGTAGTGAGTTCTTTTGGGGAGATCAATGCCATTTATGACATGGCTCCTACCACCATTAATGGAGGATATGAGGTTGGGTTGAATGGGATGGATGGGTTTGGTGGATCTACGCCAGATGGGCCACCAGGGTTTGTGGATATTGATGTGATGAGGATGGATGGATTTGATAGGTTCGATGGTCTCATGTTTAGTGAGTCATTGGATGTGGTCGGCATGGATGGACCATTAGATGGTGGAGATGATGTTGGAAGGGTGGTGGATGATGTGGATGGGGTGGATCGGGTCCAGATGGGTGGCGGGCCCCACCTTGGTGGTTTGAATGATTTGGATCTGATAGGTGATAGACTCCTTACGGATGGCCTAGGTCAGATTTTTTATGCGGATTTCGAGGCAGTGATGGGACAGGCAGCTGTTGTCAGAGATCAGGATACTGATTCAGTCAGCTATTGGGATGTTTTACGCGTTGTGGCTCCTGGGGCATCTGTTTTCTAGACTGCTCCTGATGTGGTGGTCGTTGGATATTCAGGGCCACCTGTTGCTGCTTTTCAGGATGCTCTTCGAGATGCGATGGGGGAGTTAGGCTTTTTTCAACACCATGAGATTCACCTATTAGATGAGGGGATGCCCTTTTTGACGACTCGCCTATGGATCCTGGATTCCAGATTGTAGAGGGCGTGCCTGTCTGGACTTGTCGACTGCAGCCATGCGGTACCTGTTCTGAGCGACTGCACTTCTGGGTTGAGAGCTTGACTGAGTCTGAGATCTTTGAGTTGGGTTCTTGGGCTTCCGAGAGGTCCTTCACTTCCACCGAGTTCGCCTGGATTGGCGACTGTTGAGCGCGGCGTTGTACGATTGGGTTCCATCATTGAACTTATTTTCCTTCAATGATTTGGAGTTGGGCCCATCATTGGAGGAGTTTGCGTGCTTATCCGGTCTTCCTCTCACCCGGGAGCCTTATGTTCCCTCGTCTGAGCCGGTTCATCCCGCCAATCTAATCTTCTGGTTTGGTTTTCCAACTGCTCTTCCAATTGCAGAGGGTAGGACAGGTGAGCTCTCATTAGAGCTTTTATATGATCGTTGTTCTACCGCCCGAGGAGGCCCTGGGTCAGATCGCCAGCTTCAGTGTTTGAATGCACTGATATTCTGTGTCTTGGCTGAGTTGCTTTTCTCGGGCTGGCGGCAGTCATTGTCGGCGGTTTTACTGGATATATTCCACCGCGTTCTGTTCCGTAGGAGTATCATTTCTGTGGTGCTGGCGGAGCTCTTTTGGGGCTGACTGAATGCTCACTCGGACACACTCGTACCTCCTGGGGTTGCTACTCATTTCTTCAGGTATTCTTTGATCTCGTTCTCTTTCCTTTCTTCTTCTTTGTTATTTACTTGCAACTTGAGCTTGATATGTTCTCCAGGTGTGGCTGTGGGAGCATCTTTGTATGACTCCTTTGATTGTGTGGCCCGATTCCCGCCGTGATGATGTGCTCTTTCTATTGATTGATGGCCTTCCCCTTGGTGCCGAGGCTACTGAGTCGCTTTATTGTCGCATGTTTTCTCAACTTCGAGGATGGGAGATTAGTTGGGAGGCTCCGTGGCTTGGTCGGACGCCCTTGATTTGTAACACCGCTCGTACTCCTCTGTTGTTGCTAGGCCTCCGAGGATACTGCTCTTATCATCCCACTCATTTCCTTCGGCAGTTTAGCTTTTAGCAGGATATCCCAGATTTCACATTTTCTGGATTTGGACATGCTCCTCTTCCTTCTAATTTGATCGCCCTATATCGACGAGTCTAGATTTCCTAGCAAGGCTCATTAGATGCGACAGCTTTGGATCTTGAGTCTTGGGCTCCTCCTTAGCGACAGTGTCATACCAGCGGTGGGTGGCCAAGCAGTCGCTTTATTGTTAGGTCCTTGGATGGCATTTGGCCGATGAGGCCAATGATCAGGATATGGTTGGCGATACTGCTTCATCCTCTTCATGTGTTGACGATTCGTTTGAGGCCTTCGAGGAGCGGCCCTTCATTGATCCGTCCTTACTTGCCACACATGGTCACCTGATCTCTAAGATCGCTGTCCTTCATCATACATGTGAGGATATGGCCCGTGATTGGCAGTGGGACGACGGTACGATGAGAGCATGTTCACAGCACATCGCCTGGAGAAGGATGAGACCTTTTACCCGCGCATAGAGATAGAGAGGCTCAGGCAGAGATTGTTGATGTATGAGAGATAGGAGCTTACTGGGGTCCCTAGTTTTGATCGACTGCTTGTCCCATATGCATAAAAAAAATTTGGTTTTTGTTTTGAGAGAAGAAAGCAGAAAAGGAAAGCAATGTACTTATAAAAGGACTTTAAAGGAATGAAAGATTTTGTTTACGCCAAATTTGTCAGTGCTTGCTTATGTTTGGATTTGTGTTTTGGATTATTGGGATCAGACTATTGGGCCCAGCCCATGTTTTATGCAGTAGTCTAGGTTGTTCTCTTGGGATCTTGGCTCCCTGAGAGGGTGCCCAGGCTCGTGTCCTTTGGATTTGAGCAGAGTTTGATAGAGTACTGATCCGATGTTGATCTTTCCTTGTATCTCGTTGCGATCTTTGCTGCTTAGGCTTCTTATGTACCTGCACTTTCATTTTTTGTTGTTTTTTTTAAAAAAAAAATTGTCATTTTTACCCGTAGCGCCCTTTCAGGTTTTCACTACGTCCGGCTCTTCCCGTCATTTTTGTCCATATCGACCTTTCGGATTTTCACTACATCCCGGGTTTTTTATCTTGCCTACCCCTTGGCAGCCGTGCTATTTTTACCCTTGGTGCCTTTTTAAGTTTTCACCAAGTTCGCTACATGCCTGTTGTTTTTACTCGAGGCGCCCTTATGGGTTTTCACATCGCTCTCTTTGCTTAGGCATGCCTTTTTTTTTTTTTTTTTTTTTTTTTGGAGTGCCGGGAGAGACGGAGAGACTTCCTTCATAGCCGGCCCACTGGTTACCTTCCCGTTCTTGTCTTTGATTACAGTCGTAAGCTGCTTTTGATCGGATTGTTTGGGGAGTGGGATGGACCTATCTCCTTCTCGGTCTTCTTTCTTTTTTTTATGAGATTTCTTGTCTTTTCTTTCTTTTTTTTGTTTTTTTTTGGGAGAAATGACGGGCAGGTTTTTTTTGCTTTTGTTGGGAGAGTAATGGGTATAACTTAGTGATTGTAATCATTGACAAGGTTAGGTACAGCTACCCGTGATAGACTTTCACATTGTCAGCGTTGATGGGCTCGGGAAGATCTTCTCCTTGTAGATTGGTGAACCGAAGAGCACCTCCTGGGAGTACTTCTGGAATGATCAGCGATCCATCCCATGAAGGTTTAAACTTTCCTCTAGGATCTGGTAGGTGTGGCGGTAAGATACGCTTCATGACCATGTTGCCGACTTTAAAACTTCTCTTCAAGATTCTTTGTTGTAGGCCGGCTTAATCATAGGTGAGAAATTAGGCTGCACTGTTGAATCTATAATGAAGATGTGTACTTGCGTTGTTGCACTCGCTTCTTCGTTACTATGCAGATCTGTGTGATCTATAGATTGACAGGGTTCCTTCAACAGCACTGCTGTCAGCATGATCCCATGAGTCGAGCTCCAGCATCAATAGATTACAGGCAAGCATGCTTCCATTCCATATGCAAGCTAGAGTTGCCTGTAGACCGTACAAACATCCGATAGGCCCAGAGTACGTAAGGAAGCATCTCCGACCAGTCACGATATGTCTTCACCATTTTCTCCAGTATGTGGATGATAGTCTTATTTACAGTTTCGACCCCACCATTCATTTGGGGACGATAAGGACTGGACCTATGATGTTGGATCTTGAACTTGTTGAGGAAATCGCCCATCCTTTTATTGACGAACGGAGTTCCGTTGTCTGTGATAATGTCCTGAGGGACCCCATAGCGGCTAATGATGTTGTTGTTCATAAACTTGACCACATGAGATGCTGCGATGATGGTGTATGATGCTGCCTCTATCCACTTAGTGAAGTAATCTACTGCCACCAGGATGTATTCATGCCCATTTGAAGCTTTGGGGCTGACCTTGCCGATGATGTCCAGCCCCCATACAGAGAAGGGCCATGGTGCCGTCAAGTTGTAGAGTTCGGAAGCAGGAGCATGGATCTGATTTGGGTGCTCCTGGCATTTGAAACACTTCCTGGCGTGTTTGCAGCAATCTGTCTCCATTGTCAGCCAATAATAACCGAGTCATAGGATCTTCTTTGCCATCATGTGTCTGTTCATGTGTGGACCGCATAGTCCCTCATGGACCTCTGACATGATTTGTGCTGCTTTTATTTCGTCCACACAACGGAGAAGGACTTGGTTGAAGGATCGCTTGTAAAGGATACCCCCCGTGATCGTGAATTGGGCCGCTAGCCACTGAATAGTGCGACAATCAGTTGATGTTGCTCCTTCTGGGTACTTCTAATGCTCGAGGTATTCCTTGATGTCTGTGTACCATGGCCGATCATTCGGAGGAGTTTCAGCTTCGTTTATCTGCAGGCAGAATGCAGGTTCATCCTGAAGTTCAACAGTAAGTTCCCATTCAGCAGCTCCTTTCGGGATTTCCAACATCGAGGTAAGAGTTGTCAAGGCATCCGTGAATTGGTTCTTGGCTCGGGGCATGTAAGAGAATGTGATCTCTTCGAATTCCTCTGTTAGATTCTTCAGATAGACGTGATAGGGGATCAACTTTTCATCCTTAGTCTTACAATCGTCATTCGTTTGATTGATGATGAGTTGTGAATCGCCGAAGACTCGCAACTTCTTCACGTTGAGGACGATGGCTTCTCTCAAACCAACAATACATGCCTCATATTCAGCTACGTTGTCGGTGCATTGGAATGCCAGTCGCCTAGATATAGGAATTGGAACATCGTCGGGAGAGTAAAGTATAGCGCCTACTCCGCTTCCTTTTGAATTTGCAGCCCCATCAAAGAAGAGCGTCCACTCCCCCTCCTTTCTTTCTTCTTCCTCAATCAGGAGGATGTCTTCATCAGGGAAGAAAGTCTTCAGTGGTTGGTAGTCAGGCAGAGTGTGTGCGGTTAAGTGATCGGCCAGTGCTTGCCCCTTGATTGCTTTTTGAGTGACATATGTGATGTCAAACTCTGAAAGCAGTAGCTGCCATTTTGCGATCCTTCCTGTTAGTGCAGGTTTTTCGAACAACTATTTCAACGGGTCCATGCAAGCGAGCAAAAGGATTGGGTGAGCGATCATGTACTGTCGTAGATGTTATGTTGCCCAGACCAGGGCGAGACACGTTTTCTCTAAGCTGAAGTACTTGGCTTCGTAGCTTGTGAATCATCGGCTTAGGTAGTAGATCATTGGCTTCTTTCTTCCTGTGTCGTCGTGTTAGCCGAAGACACATCTGATTGCTTCTACCACGATAGAGATATACAGCAATAGTGGCCTACCTGGGATAGGTGGTATGAGCACTGGAGGATTTAGCAGGTACTTCTTTATTTTGTCAAAAGCCATTTGACAATCGGCATTCCATTCCTTTGGCGAATTCTTCCTTAGAAGCTTGAATATGGGCTCACAGATCGGTGTGAGCTGCGCGATGAACCGGCTGATATATTAGATCCTTCCGAGGAAGCCCCAAATCTCTTTTTCAGTATTGGGTGGGGGCATTTTGATGATTGCTTTGGTCTTGGTCTCGTCCACTCGTATGCCATCTTTGATGATGATGAAGCCTAACAGCTTACCTCCGGTTGCGCCAATGACACACTTTTGCGGGTTGAGGCGGAGCTTGAATTTATCTAGCCTATCGAAGAGCTTCTTGAGGTCTTCGAAATGTCCTTCGATTGTGTGAGATTTAATGATCATATCGTCCACATAGACCTCCATTTCCTTATTTATCATATCGTGGAATAAGGCGGTCATGGCTCGCTGATATGTAGCTCTTGAGTTCTTTAACCCAAAGGGCATGACCCGGTAGCAGAAAGTTCCCCATGGTGTGATGAAGGAAGTCTTTTCTCGATCTTCGACGGCCATCTTGATCTGGTTGTAACCGGATAAACCATCCATGAAAGAGAAGATCTTGTGTCCGACAGTGTTATCTACCAGTGTGTCGATGTGAGGTAGAGGAAAGTCATCTTTAGGGTTTGCTTTGTTGAGATCCCTAAAGTCGATGCACATTCTGACTTTGCCATCCTTCTTTGGAACTTGTACGATATTTGCAAGCCATTCTGGGTAGTTGGAGACCACCAGGAATCCCGCATTGTATTGCTTGATGACTTCATCACGGACTTTCAGGGCCCTCTGGCTTCATTCTTCGCAACTTCTGCTTAATAGGCTTCATGTCTGGCTTTATTGGCAAATGGTGTACTACCAAATCTTCATCGAGCCATGTCATGTCTTGATAAGAGAATGCAAAGTTAGAGAACCTCGGTCTCAGGAATTCCATCATCTTCTGCTTGTACTCCGGGGACAGTGATCTACCGATGCACACTTCTCTAGGGAGTTCCATTGATCCTAAGTTTACAACTTTGAAATCGTCTGCCACAATGTTGGCCTTTGAATCGTACCTTTAGAGAGAGTCATCGAGTTTGAGAGTTATATCATCATCTCCCTCATCTAGGGCTTCATCCAAACCTCATGAGTTCGAAGTCTAACTCCATATCGAAATCATATGAGTCGACCTTGAACTCTAGCACTGTGTGTGAAGTGTTTGGCACGGTGATTTTTGAAAAATTTTCTATTGTTTTTGTATTTTCGGGATTTTTTAATGTTTTGTGATTTTGAGGAATATTTGATTTTTTGTGCTTTTTGGAGTATGTAGTGTTTTTGTATTTTGAAAATTTTCTGATTTTTTTATGTTGCCAAGGGGTCCCGAATAGGATGTTGTGAACCATGATTGGTCCTGTCCTAATTCGGGGTACCAACTGCTATTTACATTGGCTTTTTTTTTGGGCCGCATCCATGGATGGTTTACCGGCTGACTCGATCGTTAGGGGGTAGTTATCCATCCTGGTTCTTTTCCTCTTTCGATCCTGCTGTTCTGACCTATTTATTCCTGAGGGTCACCTATCCTAATGACCATGATGTCTGTTGGGCTGGGCTCAGAGTCGGAATCTGATTCGATCTCTTCGCTCAGAAGTTAGAACTCTTTGGGCTCCTGTGATTCACCTTGTGGTGGGATCCTGATGTCTGTCCAGTCAAGGGAAGGCCAATTCCCTTTATCGATCCAATGGATGGGCTGCTTCTACCCCTTGTGTCGTTCTTGCCTGTGTCCTTTATAACGGATACTCCTAGACCTGGGTCCTCTCTGGGTGGCCCTGGTTCCATGCCCCTAGCCTCATGTGATGAGTCTGGGGGTTCTGCCCCTAGCATTGGATGTGCTTTTGATGCCTTGAGGATTTTGTCCCACCATATGGGCGGCCAAATGGATTCATGACTGGAATGTTCCGTTAGATTGAGCCACTGGAGATGATCCTCAAGAGAAGTGATCGTGTCATCACAGACCATTTGCTTCAACAAACTTGATAGGTGTGTATTTGAATGGTTGCCTCTTCTTTGATTTTACGGCCTGATCTTCCGGTATCGGTTGATATCCCAGTCCCTGTCTTTGCACATTGTCATGTGTTGGCTTTACTACTATACCTTTCTCATGGAACTCGGTACGGTAGTTCAAGATTAAACGTTCAGCAATGGGGATGACATATTCAACAACAAGCAGGTGAGGGTTGGCGATTGAGCTCACAATTTCGAACTCGAAGCTGTGATATGACATGTCACCCTCTGCATGCTAGACATCAATCATTGGAATATCAGTTTCAGGAGTATTGTCCTTCATCGGTAGGATGGTTTCTAGTTCGGCCAGCACTGTGATGATCCGATTTTTCGAAGGAAATTTAACCCGTTGGTGGAGAAGGGGATCAATAGCTCCGACAGCATGGAGCCATGGCCATCCCAACAAAAGGTTAAATGAGGCAGGAATGTCGATGACCTGAAATGTGACAAGGGTCATGTCTGGTCCGATTTGTAACTCAATATCTATTTCCGCCTCCACTTGCCTTCGGGAATTATCAAAGGCTCTGACGCTCATGGTTTTGGGCCTGAAAGAAGATGGTTCTATCCCCAAACGTTCGGCAGTCCTTAAAGGGCAAACGTTAAGGCTGGATCCATTGTCAATGGGCATGAGTGGTACTTTGAAATTCTTGTAACGGACACTTATGTTTAATGAGCACCCATGTTTGTGACCTTCAGGTGGCAACTCATTATCTGAAAAGGTAATGGCTCACGGAGCGAGGAGTTGTCTGATCATTCTTGCCAACATTTCAGGAGGTACATCAGGAGAGATGTGTGCATCATTCAGGGTTTTACAAAGATCTCTCGGTGTGATCTTGATGTACACAAGAGTTCCTAGATGGAAATATGTGCAGGAATGGACTTGAGCTGAGCCGCTATGTCGTAAGCGGTGTCATCTTTGTGGGTTGTTCCTGCTACAGTTCCCTGGGCTTCCTTTGGGTTCTGATTATCTCTCCTGAAATGTCTTCCGTTATTACCCACTTCAGCGCACTCTGGATAATGCTATGGGACTGCCTTTGTGTTATAGGAGGGAACCATCCTTCCTTCCAGATATATCACCGGATCCTGAGGCTATGAATTTTCTACCAAGACCATTTGTGGAGGACTTGATGATTTCTCTTGAATGTGATCGAATCTTGGTGGGATTTGACGATGGGGTTTTCTTCCTCCTCTTGGTGTGTGGAAGGGATCCCCTGGGCATGTGCTAGTTGGTGAGGCATTAGGAAACTTGGTGTTTGAACCGGGAGTGCTCCTTGCAAGGTTAGCAAGGCTAGATCAGGGAGGCCTATTGGAAGAATGAGGGGTTCAGAATTCGACCTTTTTGGATTTGTCGAGGATGGAGTTGAATGTGCCCCTTGGAGGATGAGATGTTGAGGGCGTGACCTGTTAAGTTTTGCTTCGAGGACGAGAGGCTGCGTTGTTGGTGCTGCTTCAAGGAATATGAGAGGTTGTGTTGTTGGTGCTGCTTCAAGGAATACCTGTGGCCCAGGCGATGGCGCCTGTTAGTATCCTCATGTCCAATTTGTTGTATCGAGAATGATTGCTTGTATGGAATGATGTGGAGAGGAGTACGTGGGTCGCCCTCCCTCAATGTAGTTGATGGTAGAGGTGCTGGATGTGCTGGGTCCCGCTTGATGTGATGGCAGGAAGTTTTGGAGAATGTTGTCTTGAGCCATGTTGCTAGCCTGCAGGGTGATAGCAATCTTCTGACTTTCGATTAAATCTTGGACCGCATGTTTCAAAGCGAAGCAGCGGTCCGTTAGATGGCCAGGAGCCTGGTGATATGCGCAATACTGATTTTCATTATAACCAGGTGGAAAGGGATTAGGTGGAAGTCGAGGCTGGAGCAGTGTCAAAAGTTGCTTTTGCATTAACATTGTCAGAACCTGACTGTATGTTTGTGTTAAAGGGGTGAACTTCCTGCCTAACATTGCTGTTTTGTAGGGGCCTTGCGCATTCCCCCTAGGCTGTTGCTATTGTTGTTGAGACGGTTGTGCCTGATATCCCTATTGGGCTTGTTGTGGTTGGTACTATCTATTTGATTGTGGCTGGTACTGCCTGTCTTGTTGTGGCTTCGGTTACGGAGCGTACTGATTGCCTTGAGTGTTGGCAACGATATTGTTAACCTTCGTAGTGCGTTGCGCGAGAGCAGTGTCGTTTTCATTCCCGTATCTAATGGGTTTCCCCTCATCTTTGGTTCTTTTGATTGTGGGGGACTAGTGTAGCCATGGGGAAATGGTTCTGGCTCTGATCCTGGCTTCCACTTGTTCTCCAGCTTGAATGAGCTGAGAGAAGTTTACGTACGGGTACGAGATTAAATATCCTGAAATGCTGGGATTTGCTGAATGAACGATCATAGATATTTATTTTTCGTCGTCGATGGGGTTTCTCATTTGGGCTGCCATGGCCCACATCATCCCACGTATGCTGACAATGATTCATCGCTTTTTTGTCTCAAGGCAGCAGATCTGCCCTTCTCGGAGCCATGTTCAAATTGTACAAAATCTGTCGATGAATGCCTGGGAGAGCCTCTCCCAAGTCCTAATCTGATGACTATCTAGTGAGGTGTACCAATCCAAAGCATCGCCCTTAAGAGATTTCTGGAAGAGTCGTATTAAGGCTTCATCGTTCCCTACTATCGCATTAAGTTCCTCACAAAATGCTTTCAGATGTGCTGTGGGGCACCCGCTACCGTCATATCTTTTGAATTTGGGTACCTCAAAGTTTGGAGGTACCCGGGCATCAAGGAAGTGTTAGTGCTATTATATGATACCTCTTTGGTTGTCAAATTTTGTGTGTCAAAACCTTGTCTTAGGTGTGTTCTATGTTTAAGACACCATATCAACTTATGGACTCTTCAAGCGGCTTCAAGGTACATTTCGAAGATATAAAGAAGACATAGTATTCCTGATTCAAGCAAAGGTTATTCAAGTTCAAGATACAAGCAGTGTTTGAAGTGTGAAGCTCAAAAGCAAATTCAAGATAAATGTTGGTTGTCAGTCTTTGGACGACTCGTACTTCAGGCTTCAAGTACTAAAAGATTTATCATTCGTTGAATGAAGTAGAGTTCAATGTCCATACTTCATATTCAGGTTGATAGACCATTGACCTTAGGGTAGGTCATTTTGGATACATTATACAACTGTGTTTAAACATGCTTTTGATCTGCTCTTAGACTAGTCCTGGTTCTGGTTCGACCAGTCCTAGCACTGGCTCGACCTGTCTAAGAATTTCCTAGGCCAGTCTTGGACTTGTTCAATTTTATCGGATTTTCTGGTTCGCTCACGACCAGTCTTGGAGTCTGCTCGACCGGTCGTGGGATATCCTCGACTCGAACCTAGACCAGTCGTGGAGCCTCAATTCAAACTCCAGCGACTAAATTCACTGTCGCTAGACCAGTCGAGAAGGGGTCTCGACCGGTCGTGGACGACCTTCGACCAGTCGTGGACTGCCTACGACCGGTCGAACATCGGTTTTCCTGATTGCGCGTAGAAATTCAAAAATCTGTTTCTCCTAAGACCAGTCGTGGGAACTCAAGACGAATTTCTGTAGCTATAAATAGCACACGAATTTCAGAGTTTACATGTCGAAAAATCTATCAAAGCAAGTATATTCTAGGCTCCACTCTGAGATAAGTCATGTTTATTTTTAAGCTAATTTGCGCTTCATTCTAATTCCTTTTGTTAGCTTTTTGCATTTGATTTTATTCTAAATTCCAATCGTATTTGAAAAGGGGAAATCGTGTATTCCTTCTTCTTGGAATTAAAATCAAATAGAGCTAGCCCTTTGTGATTTCATTTAAAATCAATTAGAACTTAGAACCTCAATAAAGTGAGTATTGGACATTGAACTATCATTATTGAATCTCTACTCTGATCGGTTCTTCCGGGCTACTGCAAAAGGATAAGATCCAGGTATTCTACAATTCCTGTAATTTCTATTTTGGTTTTGTATGAGATTTGCCAGAAAAATCTCTATGTGTATGGTTATCTGAGGAGAGCCAGAAAACTCAGATTGTGGGTTTTTTGAATTGTGTAAGCCCAAGTGATAAAGACACAATTGTGAAGGTTTTTGGTGAACCTGTGAAAACCAGTTTTATTAGAGAATGCTAATATCCCCTGTGTGAGGATATTAGGAGTGGAGTAGCATTCTGTGTGGCTGTTTGAGAACAGTTGGTGAACACACAGGCGAACCACTATAACTTCTTGTCTTGTGGATTGAATGGTTATTTAATTCCTTATCTTTTATCATTCAGTTTTATTTTCCTTGTGGATGTGAATGTTGTAACAGTTTGAAATTTCAAGCAAGTGTGGGAATGTTGTAATAATTTAGTGATTTATTTCTGTAATTTATTTCCAGCAATTCCCTTTATTGATTCAAGCTTTAAATTCCAAAATTGTTCCAGCAAGGTTGCCCTGCCATTTTTATGGTGTATGGCTGTCCCTAGAACAAGACATTTATAAATTCAATTTATTCAGTGCAGTTTGTATTCCTCTTTGATTTGAGAAATTGATACAAAGACATTTCTAGATATAAGGTTGTCCTACCATAAACATTGGGTTTTTGGTGAAAGGTTGTCCTTAGAACAACGTTTGTATCAACCTCTCAAATTCAGTAGTTTGACGTTGTATTTCATTTCTGCATTGCAATTTATCTAATTAGTTCATTGGCTATCATACTTTGTTTAATTCCGCTATTATAAGTTTTTATTTGGCATTGTCCTATTCACCCCCCCTCTAGGACATATAACTTGGCCATTTCAGGAAGGGACACAAATCTCTGAACTTGGTGGATGGGTGATCCACTCCTTGTTGCCTCTAGAGTTGATTTTGCATCATTTGTAACTGCTCTCGTAATTCCTCGATTTCAGACTTACCTTGCGGCGGATATCTTGCCCCTTGCTGTAGGGCTTATGCTGCTTCCTCTTCATATGGATCGAAAATGGGAGGTCGTTGAAAAGAAGATGGACTCCCGATGGCGGGAGGTAGCTGAAATTGAACACCGCTCCCTTTCGAAAGAGGGTGTGATGTTCAGAAATGGCTCCTGCATGGGGGATCTGCCAATTCCAAAATGTTACTCTCGTTAAGGGGAGTGAGTTGGACTCGAAATTGGCCCCCTTCATGGGCATCCGCCAGTTCTTGTCTGCAGTTCCCGTTAAGGGGAACAGATGTTGTAACCTAATTGTTTGAATAATGATGTGTGGGAAGGTTGCTCCCGTTTGTTGGTTGTTGTTAATCTTGTGTTGACTCCTATGGGAGAGGGAGGACAGGATTTGTTGAAGGAATGAGGGAAAAAGCAAAATGAGTTTGAGGGATTGAACTGTTCTATACACTAGGTTGGGTTGCCTGTGTATTCAGTGTGGCACTCAGTAGCAGGCGAAGTAGTAGCTCTTGCATTGCTAGGACACTTTGGGCCACTTCTTGCATAGTTGTATTAGCTTGTGGGTCTATTAGAGCTACTGAAGGTAACAGCGCGGGTGTTGGTATAGGTGTGGGTGTGATGTTTCAAGCGCTGGCTGAGTTGTCGGTTCTTCTTCATGGGTAGCTTGAGAGGTCATGGCTGCACGGGATCGAGTGGTCATGGTTCGAATCTGTGCCTAAGAAAGTTAAGCCAAAGATGTTTTTTTTTTTTAATGTAGTAGTGAATGTCCCTTGAGAGTAAAGTAGCACAAGCTTTTGAGTCGGGTCTTAGCTAGTGAAAGCTAGCATTCTCTAGTGGAGTTGTCATTCTGTAGACACTGGAAATTGGCGCCCACGTTGATTTATATGTTAATGTATTGGTGGTAGGGGTGATTAGGCTGATTTGTGAACGTTAGAGTTGCTACTAGCCAATTAATCTCAGAATCCCGCAGTCGGCTAGAACCCGCGGAATATGTAAGGTTGGAGAAATCCGAAGACTCTCTTACCTTAGATTAACTCCTGACCTGCGATCCAGGATTATGGGTAAGGGACCTCGGTTACAAAGAGGGAAGGTGTTAGGCACCCTCTTTGCCCGTACACATGTACGGTCTCTACTTAGTGTGGTATAAAAACTCAAGGGATGAATGATGTGGTCGAAATAGAACTAGGCACACGTGGATTTAGGATGCTTTCAACAATGTGTCTAGAAGGCGGATGTGATGATGCTTATGTAAAAAAAATTAAAGAAAAGTGGACTAGATCACTAGGAATTTCTGATGTGACAGGATCCGATGCACGGCAAGTCACAGAGCATACGTTCACTAGAGATCTAGAGAAGCAGAGGGGTTGGGAAGGGAATAGATGTCATGATGAATGCTTGCATGTAAAATGAATGGATCTTTGGCTTGAATTTGAATAGGCTAAAGCATAGGCCGAACCATGACCAAACTAGGCTAGGCTAAAGGGGTGAGAAAGGCCAAGAGGAAAGGCTAGGGGGTGGTTTAAAATATTGAAACTTTCAAAGGCTTGGAAACTCCTTCCCTCTCCTTCACTCTCTTCCTCACTCTCTCTTTCTCTCCCTCTCTCTTGGATGAGAAGATGTTGTTGTTAAAATGAGGAGAGGAAAGGGCTATTTATAGCCTTCTCCAATGGTCCTTTGGTAAATGGTAGGTAGTTAAGGGTTAAAAAGATGACATGGCAGCTTGTGAGTGGTTGGGGAGAGAGAAGTACCACGTGGCGCATTCCCATTGGATCTTGGGGTTGGTAAAATGGTAAATAGTAAACCCTAGAGGGATAAATTCATAGGAAAGTTGACTTTCGGGCTAAGGGACAGCTGTTGCTCGAAGGACACAAGCGTTCGGCGAGCGGAGGTAATTGGAGTACCGCCGGCGGTAGTCCAACTACCGCCTGGGCCGGGCTCGCATGTGTAGTCCTCGTGTGGCGTGCTGGTTTGTCCGGTGGTCCCTTTTCGGGTTTTAGGCTCGGCTGGGTGTATTTCTAGGTTGTCTTGGCTCTAAATGGGTTCTAGATATGGGAGGTTCTAATTACTTAGGGTTTCGGGTTTGGGCACAGTTTTGGATTAGGGTTTCGGGTTCGGGTATGGTTTTGGATTAGGATTTCGAGTTCAAGTTGTTGATCATGGTCCAGATTGTCCTTATTCATGATGGCCTGGGTGGGGTGTCTACAGAAAGCTAATCAAACACCCCACTAAGTACCAAGTAAACTAAATAGATAGTTTATTTCCAAGACATGTAATAAGCTAACTAAACAATTTATTCTAACCAATTCTAATCAGTCTAAGGCATGAGTTAGATTATTCAAGTATTCAAATAAGTTCTAAATCATACTCCTAAGCAAACCAACCAAGAATTAATCTACTTATAGTGCATAAATTTCAACAACTACCCGAATGATTCACCGTTCGTTGGTTGTCAATCAGTTTTACTATAAAGATATCCTTAGCCTAGCTTGGAGATGAAAAGCTCAAGGGGAGAAGTCATCACCTTGGAGGGTCGTATAACCGTCCTTGATTCACGTTCCTGTGCACACCTTGTGGCCCAAATCATGCAACGATTTCCTAAGGTTATAGTCAAATATTCCCAAGGTTAATGCAATGAAGTTGTGTGGATTAGAAGGGTCCCATAATTAGGGCTATTTGGGCCTACGTTAAAGTGACCAAGCCCACCAGAATTTGTCCAACAAGTGGCCCAGATTAGGCCTGGAATCTTCCCATACTTAAGGCCTGAACTGGGCTTGACTGGACCCAGTCTGTTAGGCCCAATAAATGCCCAGGAATTGGGCTGGGCTGGCCGTTTTTAGCCCAGCACATCATAACTCCGAGGTGGGACGGCTGGTTTTCGGCCCACCAGCCTTTTTTTTTCTTTAATAACATCCCAACGGCTGCTGAGTTGGCCTCGTCCTGACCCAGAGGCCACCTGAACTTCCTTTAGGCTGGGCTGCTTTTTTGGCCCAGCAGCATCCTTGTTGATAGCCCACTGGGATGTCTCGACCCATCAGCAGGCCCCAAATGCAGCCCACTGGAACCTATGGTGTGGCCCATTGTGATTTGTGGCATAGCCCACAGAGAAAGTACGGCCCACCTCATGTATGAGTGGTCAGCTGATGGTCTGGCCCACCAACGGTGAGACCAAGTGCGGCCCGCTACCTTGTGTGGTGCGGCCCACTGAGATATATGTCAGGCCCGGCCCACCTTTTTAATGTGGTGCGGCCCACTGAGCTATATACTAAGGTGTGGCCCGCCAGATTTTTAGGGTGCGGCCCACCTGATTTTTAGCCCCCTGCCACGGCTTGCTGACGGCTTGAATTCTAACCAGAATTAGGGCCTGTTCGAGACCTGATTCCGGTCCAACTCCGGGTCCATCTACAGGCCATGACAACCCATTTCGGAGCCCATATAAGGGCCCGTCCTCTGCCAAACCTCCGACCCAACTAAGGTCCTGTTTACAACATTTCCACGGCCTAGGGATTGTTGGATTTTAGGATGTTTGCATGGCCTGATAGAGGCTTGGTTTCGGCCCATCTGAGAGTCACCTTTAGCCCATTTCTCGGCCCTGCTGGAAGGCTGTTCTTGGTCCAATGCACGGCCCCAAACTCGGCTCGTTTCTCAGCTCGGATCAGGGTCTAGTTGGGACCTTATTTCAATCCAAACCAAGGTCCTGTTGAGAGCTGTTTTCAGCTCCTTACGTGGTCCACTTACAGGCCATATTCAGTTCATTTCAGAGCCCAGATAGAGCCTGTTTTTAGCTCTCTGTATGGCCCTGCTGGTGGGGTGCTTGCAGCCCGAATCAAAGCCTTATTAGGGGGCTGTTTTCAACTTTGAACAAGACCTGATGAAGTTTTGGTTTTAGTTCAGCTTGGAGCTTCAAGAGGTTAGAGGGGAAGGAGTTACCTGCCTAGGTCGATCTCTCTCTCTCTCTCTCTCTCTCTCTCTCTCTCTCTCTCTCTCTGTGTGTCTCTCTCTCTCTTTTCCTTTCCTTCTCTGGTGTGAAAGCTGAGGGCAATAGTGCCCTATTTATAGGCAAGGAGAGAAGTTACCAACGGTTGAGAAAGAACTCCCTAACAACTGCTGTGATGGCCATGCATGGGACCAATCCGATCCCAGGGATGGGTTGTTGATGCCCTGGCCTATCAGAAAGTACATTTTTTGGGTCTGGTGGGGCCCATCTCATGATCAGGCTCCAGATGGGTTAACGGGGAAGATGATCTGACCGTTAATGGCAGATCACTACCCAGGGTATTTTGGCGTGATCTGGTCTGTTTGAGCGGACCAAATGGAGCCTCTGATCAATGTGGGACCCACTTTTTAGACCACAAACGTGGGTCTCGGTTCATCTCACGAAAAGATCCGATTTTCACTACCTTCTCATGAGATGAGATATCCTTTCTTCTCATCTCGTACCACCTCACAAGGAGGGGCTGCGATCATTCCACGTGGCCCCAAGGACGGCCAGAGGTGTGCCATCGTCCCCTTTTCTGAAAGGAAAATACTCCCTTTTTGCTTTTCCATTTTGCTTGGCCGTTTTTGGCAATGAGAGAGCATCCTCTTGCCTAGGCGAGTGGACGTCGGTAATCCCCTAGATAAACCGGTATTGGCTTGCACATTAAGCCACCTAATGGTCCTTCATCTGAGGATCCTATCCGTACGTGAAGTAATGGACGGTTCCATCCTAACTTCTCCATTTATATGCATGGGCCCAAATCCTTATACGGTTTTGGTTGGACGAACCCCACGAGCAAGATGGACGGTTTGGATTGTCCAAAAAGTGGCCAGGGTGGCCCACTTTGGAGCTTGAAGTCCACCAGATTCAAATTTCAAAACAGCGGGAAGGAAATCTTTTTTTTTTTTAAGAAATTTACGACTGTGGACCCCACCTTTTATCCAGCGGTTTTTTTGAAGCAATACAAACTTAGAATACGCACTTGGACCTCCTCGTACGGACTCAGAATTTCAGGACGAAAATATCCCTCCGTTCACGGCTGTGGCTATTCCTCTCCCATTTTCACTGCTTGCTTTTCCTCTCCCTTTCCACTGTTGCTTTCACTGCCGTTGCTTTCACAGCCGTTGCTTTCACCCCCTTTCCTCACTGTGTTTTCCGGCAGAAAAGATCTCTAAAAATCCTTTTGTGGGCCCCCCCCCTCAATTGCATTTTGTCTTCTTCTCAAAATGGTCGGTCCAGAGAGAAAGCACGCAGCAAAGGCAAAGGTATATTTTAAACTCAGTTACCTCCACATGCACATGGAATTATGTAGTTCCTTTTATATTTTTTAACTAGAGGAAAAGGTTATATACGATCGAGCTCATGGGATCTCCCCATGAGGTCGAGCTATGTGGGCCCCACCATGATGTATGTCGAACATCAACACCATGAACTTGATCGGTCCCCTCTAAATTATGGGATAGCAGAAAAATCAGCCGTATACGGAACTCAGGTGGGCCATACCATCTAAAATCATGTGAAGACATGGCTAAAACATATAAAATTACTTGGTGGGGCCCACGTGAAATTTGGATGTGTCTAAACTTGTCTGACCCCTCATCCAAGTGGGACACACATTGTGGATGGGCTGGATTTGTGAAACACATTTCGGTAGGCCCAAACGGCAAATATGAATGTTTTAATGGAAGGTAACCCCTCTCAAGTTTTGTATGTGGTGTAGCCTACAAAAGTCACGAATTAACTTGATTTTTCAGCTCTAGGCCCACCATGGAATGGTGCATCTAACTGATGGGGTAGATGTTTGACATACCTCATGATAGGGCCCACACAGCTCGACCTCATTGGTAGTTCACATGAGCTCGACCATATAGAACCTTTTCCCACACAGACGTATATATACATGCATGCTCGCTGACCTTCTAGTTTGCCCCGCTGATTTCCTTTGAATGTAATTAAGGGCATGTGCCAAGGTATGTCTATGTCTCCTTATATATAACATGATGTGGGGTCCAACACTGTAAAAGCTACAAACTTGAACAGATACATGCCTTGACTCCCTGTCATACGTCCATGTGCCTATGCTGGCCGAATAAAGGCAAGTGTTCCTTATCTTTTGTACTGACAAAGCTACGCAACCTTGTGACGCGCTACGTTGACTAAGCTACGGAACCTTGTAATAACAAGGAAAGTCATATATGACTGATGAACACCTCATTGAGTTATCCTTGCGAGCATTGCTCAATGCTAGTTGCCTAAGCGGTGAGCTTATTTTAGCCGGTTGAAGCTAATTGATCCTTCAATATCTTTAGCTCATGTGTATCATGCATATTACAACTTTCTTGAGCTATACCTTAGAATCAACGGTATTTTCCTTTGAATATAATTAAGGGCAAGTGGCAAGGTATGTCTATGTTGTGATGTAGAAATTGGTATACCTTGATGAGAATCAGCAGGGCAAACATGAAATCAGCGGGCCAATCAGTGGGCCCAACAGTGATGTATGTTTGTTTATTATCAAACCTAGACATAAGATCATACTGACATGGATCAATAGAATAAATAATTATAAGCTTGATCCAAAACTTTTGTGGCCTAGATGAAATGATCAACATTAGAAGTTCAATTCCGAATTTCATTTGGTGTGTTCCATTTGAACATTGGATACGTTTATAGGAATTAGTTCAAGCCATGAAATTATTTGTTAAGTTTGCCCCGCTGATTGCCTAGTTTGCCCCGTTCATTTTCATGTTTTTCCCTGCTGACTTTCTAGCTTGGCTCGCTGATTTTCTAGTTTGCCCTGCTAACTTTCTAGTATGCCCCGTTGATATTCTAGTTTGCTCCGCTAAATTTGTAGCATGCCCATCTAATTTTATAGACAATGTTTTATCTTGTGAATTTTATGTTTGATATGTTTTTAAATCCATCTCTGCAGGCGATGAAAATTCTGTCGTCATCTCCAAGCCAACATGTAGGTGTACATTGACTTGGTGGTTTGACAAGGTGAAAGGTGGAGTGGAGAAGCACGATAGTCGCCTAAATCTGTTTAGGCAATCCCCTTTCGCGTTTTTATTGCATGTTACATCCTTTAGCTTTGTAGGGGCTATATTTCAGCTACTTTTAGTAAGATACAAAGGTGATTCAGTATTTGAGATCAAGGGGAGGCAATTGCAGTTTTCCGAGATGGACTTCGCCCTCATCACCGGTCTTAAGACTGGAGATCTTACTGTACCCAAGAATCGTTGCACTACGAGTACACTAAGAGACAAATACTTCAAAGAACATCGAGTGTTAAAGAAGCACCTAATAGGCGTGTTTGAGAGATTAGTTGACACCAATAAGCATGAGGACGTCGTGAAGGTTGCCCTACTTCTAGTTGTAGAGTTCTTTCTTAGGGGAACCAAACCGAAAACCATGTGTAACATGGATTATATTCACCTGGTGGACTCGTTAGATGATTTCTATGTGTATCCTTGGGGTAGTTTGGGATACATTACAATGTTGCAAGGAATCGAATTTGCCGTTGCCGCATCAAGTTCCCCTCGGTACACTGTATGTGGTTGCGTCCTTCCTCTACAAGTAAGAACATCTTTTATTTTCTATATGTTTTCCCTCTATAGTCATCTTTGAATTTTTAACCTGGTGCAATTTCATTCTAACAGGTATGGGCAGTAGAGATATTACCGGCCCTACAAGAGTGTGTTGTTTCGTATGTTCCCCATGAAATTCCACGCTTCATTCAATATCGAGGCTGGAAGTGTTGGAGGTACAAAAGAATACATGCTATTGTCCAGAGTAAAGCTGTAAGTTTATATATGTCCAGCATTTACTTTGTTTAACTTGACAACCTTATCAATTTTTTATTTAACAATACTCCTTGTTCTTTTGCAGACATCAATAGTGATGAAATTAGAACCAACGCTACGAGAATGGGAAACGGATGCCGTTCGCTCGGTGCATGACAGTTTCCTGGTGAGATGTTATGAAAAATGAACTATATTTTTTCTACATGTGTAAAGTTATCCTTACTCTTACATATCCATCTATACATTTTGTAGGTCACTGAAACCCAAGAAGATGATGAGGAGGGTAATGAGATTGATCATGATGAGAATGACGAGTCAGATGATAACGATGAGAAAGGCGTGAAGGGAGAGGGACCGAGGGAGGGTTTACCAATGGGGGGTGTTATGAAGAATGTTATTTTTATGAAGGAATTTCGGATTGAGAGGGAGGAGTTGAAGAGGGAGAGAGAGGAATTGAAGAAGGAGAGGGACGAATTGAGAAAAGAGAGGGAAGTGATGAGACGGAAAGAAGCAATGATTGATGAGAAGGAAAATATGTTACTGAAAGAGAAAGAGCAATTCAGGATGGAGAAGGAATTATTTTTTGAGGACAGAGAAAAGTTAGCTAATGAGAGGGAGGAGTTTAATAAGGAGAAGGAAGGTAAGAGTACACAGAGGGGATGTTTTGTAATGGAGGAGGGTGAGGAGTTGAGGAAGAGAGGGGAAGTAAATGATGGCCCACATACAGAACCTAGACATGGGGTTCTGGATGGGCTGTCGTATAGTAATGTCAAAGGTAATGTATTAAATGCATCCACTTCTCATCCCGTTTATGAAAGGAGAAACAAAAGGATACCGAAACCGTCATATTACAAGATATCTCCGTACTTGTCCCTGTCTGCATTTGATACAACCAGTGGGCCGGTTCCCGAACCCGAGCAAGTAACAGCTTTTGTAACTTCTCCGATACCATTTTCCCTACAAATGGATCCTTTCAGGATACTGTCCGCACAAGAGGTGAAAGAGGCAGAGGACTGGTATGAAGCAAACAAGGCTAAGGCAGCGGGGAAATGGTTCAGTACAATATGGCTGAAAGATGCATGAGTTGATAGCGAGGTAAGCATTACTAATTTATTCTCTATATGCATTGATTGACATATAATTATGTGTTATATGAATCTATGACTAACATTCTACTATCCTATTGATTAGGCTATCGACACATACATCGAGTTCCTTGAGAAAAGGCATAACGACCGTTCAATAGCATATCCTCAGGATTGCAAGTTTTGTCCTATGTATTTTACGGTAACTGTTTATTGCGTTAATCTGTAATCTGTTAGAAAATTTTATTTTCTTACATGTATTGAACTTTCATCATGTTTGTAACAGCAAAGCCTTGAGGGGTGTTTGCCTGTTTTGATTGCATATCGGGCCTCCAAATCGGCGTCCGAACGAGCCGAGCTATTAGGTCAGATGAGTACGGCTTATGCAATTGCCAAGTACCGAGATAACCATACGCCAAGGCAATTTAGTGTTATGAACGGGTAATGCACTTGTCATAGAGCATCATCTTTTACTGTTATGTCTTTTATCATGTTTAATTAATATATTATTTTGTAAATCATGAACAGGTCTATGCACCCATTAATCACGAAAATTCACATTGGTTTCTGCTAGTCATCTATCCTAGATCAAGAGAAATTGTTGTTGTGGATAGCTTGTGCACAAATTTATTGCCGAAGTACAAGCAAAAGATGAAGAAGATGACTGATGCACTCCCCATTCTCTTCAATGCCACCGGAGACGGCACTGCGCTTGAAGGGAAGAAGTGGACCGTTAGAGTCGATGAATCTACGCCAAAGCAGGACAATGGTTATAACTGTGGTATATTCGTAATGAAATACATCAACATTTTGTGTAGCGGTCTCACGTTTGCGGGAAAAGACATGCAAAAATTGACCGCCAATTAGAGGAAGTCAATAGCTTATGATTGTCTGTCTCTATTTTGTAGATGATATTTGTGTGGGTCATGGGCTGAATTTTGAAAAGATGTTGTATATATTGTATTATCTACATCGTTGAATATACATTGTAAGTTATGATGTATAGCATACTTTGTAAGTTTTGATGTATAGCGTACTTTGTAAGTTTGGTGGATAGCATGCTTAGAAAATTTTCCGTGTATTCACCGGAATTGTAAGTTAAGATGTATAGCATACTTTGTAATTTTTGGTGGATGATGAAATGAACTTTATACTTTGTCCCACTATATTTTTCGTTTGTCTCGCTATGCTCGTCGATCAAGTTCAATGCACATGGAACTCAATGCGCATCATTGGCCCAGTCATTTTCATGTATCCCTCATTAATTTTATAGTTTGCCCCGCTGTTTTTCTAGTTTGTCTCGCTGTTTTTCTAGTTTGCCCCGCTGATATTTCAGTTTGCCTCGCTGTTTTTCCTAGTTTGCCCCGCTGATATTTCAGTTTGCCTCGCTGTTTTTCCAGTTTGCCCCGCTGTTTTTCCTAGTTTGTCTCGCTGTTTTCCTAGTTTGCCCCGCTGATATTTCAGTTTGCCTCGCTATTTTTCCTAGTTTGCCCCGCTGATATTTCAGTTTACCTCACTGTTTTTCCTAGTTTGTCCCACTGTTTTTCCTAGTTTGCCTCGCTATTTTCCTAGTTTGCCCCGCTGATATTTCAGTTTGCCTCGCTGTTTTTCCTAGTTTGCCCCGCTGATATTTCAATATGCCTCGCTGTGTTCCTAGTTTGCCCCACTTATCATATAGTTGACGACTCAATCAATTTGATAGTTAACACTATCTTTCCCACTAAGATAGCAATGGGAATTGTACTTGATCGAGGAAGACTGCTACTCGAGGAATACTATCATTCCCACTAAGATAGCTTGAATTTCTTCGTTTACATTTGTTGTTGGTAATGACGTCAGATTAGAACTCAAATCGATTCTAGAAATATGAGTCAAATCTATTCCATAGAAGAAGTGCTGCAAGAATGCTTCTTGCGCTTTTATAAAATTCACTCTTATCTTTCTGGGCGAGTGAAGCCAGCTCCATTAAAAAAAAAAAAAAAAAAAGAATCCTTGCACAGAAAGACTTTTAGCCTTTAATTTAAGGCTATTGGTACTTTCGAAAGCTATTAGTACTTTCGAAGGCTATTGGAGTATATTGCAGGGCGGTTAACCCAAGAGAATAAATTCTTGTGGTAATAATCAAACTCAACTAAGGAACAGTTACTGAAAATGAAACCCCTATCTATACTAACTATATTAGGGCTTCATCAAACTAACTAACTATATATGCAATTAGTGATGTAAGATGATTGATATTCATGCTTGTTGTGACTTTTGAGTTCGCTAAGAGATTCTTTGTGCGAGGGGGTACTGTAGATTTCTCTCAAGTATCTACAGTGCCCTTAGGATGTCCAGATGGACTCTCGGGTTGGCTCTCCTTCGGGAGAAGTACCATAGAAAGTCTAATAGAGTACTTGCCCGGTTAGGTGGAGCTGATTACCGGACTTGTCAGTTCGCTACCACATCATCGTTCTAGACGATGGGAGCGATTGTTTGTGGTCTTGGACAAACCTGGCCGCGGTTCTCCACTCCCATTACAGTTTTGGATTGGTCGGGGCACACCCCTCAATCCGTCACGTCAAAGGGTCTGCTAGTGGATTTCATCCGACGTGAGTGAAAACCTAAGGAGTGGAGGTGACCTCCTGAGGAACTCACCTTTGATGGGGAGGTTAAAATGCTAGAGCATACCGTTAATGGCGTAATTGGGTGAAGTTATGGCTTGAGCAGCTTCAATGGTACAACACGGTTGCTTTAAAACCAAACGAGTAATTCCAAGAACTCTTCGAGGGGCCTGTTGTTGAGACCTCCTGGAACACCCTAATCAAAACCAATTTCAGTTTTCCTTGTTGTTTTTCCTAGTTTGCCCCGCTGTTTTTCCTAGTTTGCCCCGCTGATATTCCTAGTTTGCCCCACTGTTTTTCCTAGTTTGCCTCGCTGCTTTTCCTAGTTTGCCCCGCTATTTTTTCTAGTTTGCCTCGCTGTTTTTCCTAGTTTGCCCCGCTGATATTCCTAGTTTGCCTCGCTGTTTTTCCTAGTTTGCCCCGCTATTTTTCCTAGTTTGCCTCGCTGCTTTTACTTGTTTGCCCCGCTGATATTCCTAGTTTACCTCGCTGTTTTTCCTACTTTGCCTCGCTGCTTTTCCTAGTTTGCCTCGCTGTTTTTCCTACTTTACCTCGCTGCTTTTCCTAGTTTGCCCCGCTGATATTCCTAGTTTGCCTCGATGTTTTTCCTAGTTTGCCCCGCTGATATTTCAGTATGCCTCGTTGTTTTTCCTAGTTTGCCCCACTGTTTTTCCTAGTTTGTCTCGCTGTTTTTCCTAGTTTGCCTCGCCGTTTTTATCATTCTGAAGACTATCTATTCTATTGTTGAACTTGGGCATATTATCTTCAAAACTATTTTTCCTCGGCACTCTTACTCGTATGATCACATCAAATAAACGGCTGGATTCATCAAATTTTTTCATCGCCGCTGCGACAGCCTGTCTCATGAGCCTCGACCTCCCCACTCCCTTCCATCCCCGTACCAGTACGGAGAACACTGAAATACTGTCATCTCTCAAGTAATCCCATATTTGTTGCCTCATGCGTCGTGACCAAGCACTCACAACCTCTCCTCCTCCTTTGAGCCGTCGATCATCATCGTCCCTAGAGTCTGCCATCGTCTCCGTAGGATCTCTCTCCTGCAAAATCTAAATTACTTATCTTGTAAGGGTGTCAATGGCCCGAGAAACCCGCCCAGCCCGATGATCCCTGTGGTATGGGTTTTGGCCTGGCATGCTTAGCAATATCAGTTTTGGAGTCGGCATTGGCCTCAAGCCATTTTAGTCGGAGCCATCCCGATCCGACTTCACATTTCATGGGCCTCCTTTGATTCTCATTTGTAGAACGATGTTCTAGTAAAACATATAAACTAGTTGATGTTCATCAGGATGTTCATCATTTAGAGTGTATTATTCTAAACTTTACTCATCTTCTTGTTCTACTAGATGATAAAAGTGGCCCTTTCTCTATTGATGGATTTGATGTCTCCAAATTCGTTTCAAAATTAGAAGCTCAAGTGGGCCACGTGACGGGTAAAACACCGACGGGGTCGACCGGGTCGCTGGACACTTACCCGGTCGACCGGGTTACTTACCGGTCGTGTAAAATATACATAAATGGGGTCGACCGGGATAGAACCCGGTCGACCGGGTAAGTGTCCAGCGAGTTGAGGTCGACCGGGTATGACCCGGTCGACCCCGATAGTGTTTTATGGTCACTGTGATCGGCCGCTGTGATTAAACTCCTTGGCTAATGGCCGCTGTGATTATACTCAAGTTCCTAAGGATGACAGGGGAACCCTCCCTTTTAAGTCATGTATATATATGATGAAGGTAAACCCACTCATTAATTATGTCATTAATAGCATGTCAACACAAGATCTATGGTCATCATGATCAATATTCAATATCATTAACATTATCATTAGACAAGATCCATGTTAGGTTTTTTGGGCATGCAATACTAATACTATGGTCATTAACCTAGGGATGATGGTTCTATCGTTCTGTCGATGGATCTTCCAATTTGGATTGATTTTTTCTTCTTAGTTATTATAAGTTAGAGGATGGAAGAAATATTTGTAAAATATAGATATGTTTTTCGCTTGAAAAATAACTTTGTACGTAAATTACATGAATACCCTTTTACTTTTGTACAAAAACTATTCATGTTCTTTTTTTTTGTTATAGAATCAATTCCTCTTCAACTATTGTGGATGATAATAATCTATAACTAGTTGCATGGGCCCACCACGCATCCAACTGGTATAAAATAGACATCTTATAATGAAAATATAACATATAGAAAATTAACATAATCCAATCATTAGGTAGGATACACCATAGGAATCATTGGACAACCACCTAAAAACCTCCGGAATCACATGTGGGGAACACTTCTGGATGAGTTGGGTGCCACACACACATTAAGGAGGTCCACCTAGTAAGAGACTTTTTATCTATAATTTTACAGAGTAACTGGGCTTTATATTACAACGGTTTAGTAGTTTTGAGTGACTAATCGTGGGTAAATTTTTCCTACCAACTCTCCTTACCGTATTTGGATTCATTGAGACATACAAGGGCCTTTTAATAATTTATGTACTGTCCTTGTGTACAAAGATCGACAGTGTTTTTTAATTTCAATTCCAGGCCCATTTTATGCTTCCACTGCATGCAAAGATCGACATCATATGTTAGGTTGCAAATACAAACTGGAGTTTTCTGCTCACTTAGTTCTGTTCTTGTGTAGTGGATTGTGTTTTTGGCCGTGTTGTCACTATTGATTTGATGTTTGGACACAAAGGCCGCTTTTCCATTATGATTCCACATTCAAGAAAGATAACAAGTACATAAATTATTGAAAGGCCCTTGTATGTTTTTTAAGGGAAATTTCTTGAAAGACAATAAAAATAAAGGAATAAGAACCCTTTAACACTTTCTTGACGATTTGCGATACGATAACGATTTTGACAACATTGGTCACATGACTCACATCACTCGCATTTGACTGTAATGATGATTTTGCTGCATTGTTTGTTTCACCCAATATACGAGCCACAATTTATGTTTAAACAAACACTTGGAAATGGTAATGATGGCTCCTTTGTATTTCATATGAAATTGGAAAATCAAACACGCATTAGGGAGAAAATATTCTCTTGAAGAGGGAGAGTTTGAACAAAAATATGTTTTCCTAGTTTGCCTCGTTGTTTTTTCTAGTTTGCCTCGCTGTTTTTCCTAGTTTGCTCGCTGCTTTTCCTAGTTTGCCCCGCTGATATTCCTAGTTTGCCTCACTGTTTTTCCTAGTTTACCCCGCTGATATTTCAGTTTGCCTCGCTGTTTTTCCTAGTTTGCCTCACTGATTTTCCTAGTTTGCCCCGCTGTTATTCCTAGTTTGCCTCGCTGTTTTTCCTAGTTTGCCCCGCTGTTTTTCTAGTTTGCCCCGCTGATATTTCAGTTTATCTCGCTATTTTTCTTTTTTGCCCCGCTGATATTTCTAGTTTGCCTCACTGTTTTTCCTAGTTTGCCCCGCTGTTTTTCTAGTTTGCCCCGCTGATATTTCAGTTTGCCTCGCTGTTTTTCTTTTTTGCCCCACTGATATTTCAGTTTGCCTCATCCTGTGCTTCTTTATTTGTTTGTTTCTGTGTAATACTAATAACACTTCAAGGGGATTGCAGATTATGGCAATAATGGATTTCTCTCTCTTCCACAGGGCTGTGGGTAAAAGGTTAATCTCTTTGATTGCTTTGGCTTTGAACTTGGATGAAAACTTCTTTGAGCAAGTGGGTGCACCCATGGGATTTGTCCGTCTTCTACACTATCCAAGTCTGCTAACATATTCAGACAACAAAAATATAGTAACTATCTTGTGAATTGTTGAATCTTATGCAATGTCAAAGAATTGGTAGTCTTTGTGGCAGTTGTTGGGTGTTACATTCAAGTCTGTGTATAATCATTTTTACAAGAAGATGCTAATAGGTTGGTGATAGGGTTGCATCTGAATTTCCTTTTTAGGATAACTAGCTGTTTCAAATACTGGATGAGTTAGCGCATCTGCTCATTCAGATCATGGAATGATCACACTTCTAGCTACTGATGGGGTCCAAGGACTTCAGGCAGGTTCAATAAAGATATTTTGTGATCCTTAAATAAGTGGCAGTCCATATTTTTGTGTTGCCAAGTTATGTTTGTAGGACTTCCCTAGAATACTTAACTTGCTTGGTTGGGGTGGTGTGCATTTATTTTTTCTTTCATTCATTGGGGATATGTTGGAAAGGTGGACTAATTGCTTGTTTAGGTGATTTCTCATTCTGAATTGCAGTGCTCTCTCTCTCTGTTCATTCACGTTTGTTTTTCTGAATGAATTATTTTATTTTATTTTACTTTTTAATGTCATCTAGCAATGTAAGCAAAAATAGCATGGAGAGGATTGAAAGAAAATGACTACCTTGTTTCCCCATATGATGTTTGAGGATTAGTACTATTGTAAGCCTCCTATTGAACCTTCGTTAGATGTGCTTGTCTGGGACCACTCAAATGACGTCAACGACGTGATACGGACTGTCCATCTGTTGGAACTTGGATCTACTGCAGATTGGATCTACTTGGATCCTAGAAATCCAATGGGAGAACTTCACCTGTTGAATGATGCCATTGTTCTAGATTTTTTCTTAACTGTCCCTTTTCAGGCCACCTGTATATATTAGGTTATTTTGACCGAAAATCTTTTTGGGCAATGGCCAACCATAATGGGGCTTGGCAGATGATTGATCCAAATGAGGCTTTCATAGGAGGCTTCTGATAGTATTGCTCTCTATATTGTATTTAAATTACCTTGATTGGTTTGTTTTCTTTGAAATGTGAAATGTTGCCTCAACATATTCTTGTTCCATTTTGCCCTTATTGGCAGGTCAACATTGCACAGAGTTATATTTCCTTCAAATAATTCTTTCATGCCTGCAGATTTCCTCCTATACGCAGTGGAGATATTTGCAAGAGCGTTTAAGGCTTACATATGCTCTAAAGGGATGACAGAAGTAGGGAATTGGTAGTTACTGATTGGCAGTGTGATCAGGTCAGGTACTCATCTCAATTAGTGCAGGGGCTAGACCTCTATGTGGGTTTGCAATTCACGGACAATCCCCTTCACGTCACGGTAAATTCCACTCATTTCACGGACAATTCCCTTCAATTCAATGCATTTCACGGTCAATCCCCTTCAATTCACTCTCATGTACCCAAAAATGATGTAGATCTAAAGCTCAATGGACCACATGATAGAAAACAGTGGAGATTGAATGTCATCACCATAGAATTCATTCGAGGTCGACCGGGTATTACCCGGTCGACCCCAACTCGCTGGAGAGTTAACCGGTCGACCGGGTTATTACCCGGTCGACCCCATTTATGTGAAATTTATCTAAATGGGGTCAACCGGGTCACAACCCGGTCGACCGGGTCCCAACCCGGTCGACCCCAACTAGCTGACCCAGTTCATTGGGTCCCTGGACCAAGTTAACTATGGCTATGGATTAGGGATATCTACAGCTAGGGTTATAATCTGTAGCTATAGAGACTACCAAATCCGTAGCTATAGGCCGTTTTTTTTTTTTTTTTTTTTCTTTTTTCTTTTTTCCTGTTATAATCCCCACCTATTTTTGTGGGTCCCATTATGAGGTATGTGTTATATCCAAACCGTCCATCTATTTGGAGAACTCATACTAAGGCTTGAGTTTTAGGTGCCTGAAGCATCATTTCATCCATGTGAATTTGTTACCTAAATTTTCATTTTGTTTCTTCTTATGTACCTGCAATTTGAATCTCTGTCTGGCCTGAAAATTGTGGGGTGGATTTCTCTTCAGATCGTGACACTTTCTTTGAGAAAAATAAAAAATTTCAAATTCTTGCAAGTCGCAATACACATAGGAACCATTTATTCTTCATCATTGATTTTGTTAATGCATGTCCTTGTTTCTTAAATTGATTTGTTGTTTTCATGTCCCAACAGGACATAAAATTCGTTGTTCATGCACATTCAACCTTGTCTGAAGTACTTTCAATTCACTCTTTAAATCTGCCAAGGTATCGCCTTTAAATCTCTGTCATCATCTAGAATTTAATCTGACTGCATTATGGGCATTTCAGATCTTCCTCATGCCATCAAATATTAAACATGTGATTAAAGTTGGAAATCTCCACATTACAAGTAAATTATTAAGAAACTTTTTAATGGATACTTGTGACTTAAATTTTAACTTGTCATCTCACAATTAAGGCCATAGAGCAGCAGGCAACGCAAGCACGGGAACTATTAATACCTGCAAGTGATGAACCGTGAAAATGTTGTTAATAGATTCAGTACTGAAGTTGCATTGAGTAATGGATTCAATGCCCTTAGGATTGGTCATTTTCAGTTACAAAACCCAATCATGCATTGCTACTGGAAAGTGGCTGGTCCAATATCTTTCAGTTTCAGCATGGCTTTGAATCGGTTGGTCCATGATATCAACCAGAATAATATTAGTGTATTTAAACAATGGGACAAAACTAGTAAATTTAAGGAACATGGAGGAAGTGTGAATTTGAAGAAAGGGATGAGGGTATCCAATCAGTCTTAAAAATTAATTTAACTAGTTTCAGAAAACTGGATTGAAGATTTGAGGGGATTGATGGATGCATGATTTTAACAATATATGCTTGCTCAATTTTGACAAAAAACTAACTGCAATAATGGATTTCGGGTTTGTTGTGATTTTTTTGTTTTTTTATTACTTGAAAAGCCTTAATGCACCCACAATGAATGTCGCGTCAGTTTCTTGACTAGTCCGAGGGCCTTTTAGCTTCCACGGAACTTTTTCAAAAAAAGTTTCCATGGAACTTTTGCATCTATTGACATAGGGGGAGTACCGAATCCGTTTTCGTCAAAAGGATGGGTAATTTCATCCTGAAATTTTGACTCCGTACGAGGAGGTCCAACTGCGTATGTTAAGTTTGTATTGTTTCAAGAATATCCAACGGATAAAAGGTGGGGTCCACAGTCGTAAATTTCCCCTTATTATCATGCATAAACATACTATTTATATACGGTCACCATTTCTATTAGACTTCATGATTTTCAGTTCGCCTGCTTTGAGCTATTTGGGGCATGAGTCAATAAGCAGGCAGATCAAAGGCTCGGGTGGACCACAGGACAGGAAACAGTGGTGATAATGACCCCACTATTGAAACCTTACTAGGGACCCGTGTGATGTTTATTTTACGTCCAACTTGTTAATGAGGTCATGTAAAATGGATGAAGGGAAAACATAAATATCAATTTGATCCAAAACTTCTGTGGCCCCAAGAGATTTTCAGATTTAGGCATTCAATCCCCAATATTTCCTAACCATTCATTTTATGCTTTTTTTTTTTATGTCAGCTTGTTAGTACACTTCAGTGTTAGCCACCTCCACTAGGGATCGATACCAAGATCTCAGTGTTGAAACAAAGTATCTTTCACTCAGTCTACCAGTTGAACTATGGTTCAGGGTGCCTCATTTTTGGGCCTGTCACTTAAAATAAATTTTCAAAATGGATGGACAGCGTGGAGCACACACATCATAGTGGGCCCCATAGAGCCCCTGACGGGATTGTCCATCTTCAGTTACCTCCTGGTGGGGGTGGTACCCAATCCCCGCCCCGCCAAAAAGCAGGCCATTCCAAAACCAGAAGCACCATGACACGATCATTTTGACTTGGGAGTTTCCTGCGTTGTGGACCACCTATGTTTTGGATGAACACACGTCCTGAATATAGCTCTTTCGCTTTTCCTGTTCGCAGATGGTGGTACAGGACAGCCTACCGCTGACTTTTCTATCGCATACACACAAACTCACAAGCACACAAACAAATAAAAGGAAAGATAAAACCCATTTTGTTCACCAAACCTGATAAACAATACAAAAATTAGCAGTCAGGCAAATCCTCAAAACCAAACAAACCAAAAAAAAAAAAAAACTAGTGTTCCACAATTGCTAACACAGCTCCAAACATACAAAACAAAAATAAATGTTGATGGATCTGTATGCGCTTTAGCTCCCACTTCTTCTTCAAGGATCTCAAGAAGTGGTCTACTGGATCACGGATATCAATCATCCAGTTTGTGAATCAGTCCGGTGCGGTGCTGCTTCATCCTTTTGAACACAGCATAACAGATCCTTCAGGATGCGAAAGATCTTCTCATTCCATTGCTCATGTTCGGTCCTTTGGGTCTTCATTTCAGTCCTCATATCAGTTATTTCTGACCGAACAGAGGTCAGTTTCTCTTCCACCTGGCTGAAGCGCTCATGTATACGTGCGGGGGCCACAAAATCTTCATCAATGTCTTCGTCATTATCTTCCTCCTCCTCTTCTTCTTCTTCTTCCTTTGACTCTTCTCCTCTTTCAACATCTTCTTGCTGAATCAATTTCATTCTTTTAATAGTATTCTCGTCAATAAAATTTTACGACTCTAGCGGCACAGTGAGGATGAAACCAAACCCACAATCTTTGGCCATCTTACAAATCAACCGACCGAAGGGTAAGGAAAGATTGGTTTTGGTGGTGGCGGCATTCAAGATGTGACGCATTACAATAGACGGGTAGCAAACTTTCACGCCCGTACCCAGTAAATACAAAACCTCCAATATATACTGTGTTACTTGTGTATGATTTCCCGATCTAGGATACAGATTGTACGTGAAGACAAGGTGAAGGAACCTGTAAATCGGAAGCATCCTTGCTGACTCCAAACAGTTATCACCTATGACCCAATGCTTAAGTTCGCCACAAACAAAAACAGTCCTCTCATCCCTATACCTAGATCTCTTCGCATCCTTATATGGAACAATCACTGTCCCACATGGCACCCCACTAATCCTCTCAATGTCAGACACTTTAAATGTTATCAAGGAATTACTGATTGCTACGTCGAAGGTCATTGACTGTAGATTTGGATTCTGAATTGAAGCATAGAAATGGCGCACCGTCTCGGCGTCGGCATTGTTGTTGGGTGTGAACATGGGATTCCACCCCATCTTTGCAAGCCACTTGAGCTCTGTTGTATCGATGAACAAGTCTTTCTCTACATACCTCTCAAAGGTTACCTTGCGTTCGGCGAATCTTCTTAAATCAATGGCTTGTTGTGCATCTACTCCCCGGCTGCATGTTGTTGACGGTCCGGCCCGAGATGTGGAAGGACCAGAGCGAGGTCTCAATCTCGTAGTCAGCGTAGCCACTCCAGCCGAACTTAAGCATTCAATGTCTTCCCTTCTCTTGGAGTGACGATTAAACTATTTTCCGCCCCGTCCTGTGCGTCACGCTTCTTGGCCATGGGGTGTTGCTAATCTTTCACAATGGAGGATGGAAAGAATCCGTTTTCGGAATGGTGGAAGAAGAGACTGGAGAAAATAGACGGTTTTGGCCGGAAGAGGAATAGAAAATGGGGAGCAATGAAATATAATAAAAGAAATGGGTTTTTTGGGGAACGGGACAGCCGGACCCGGTCGACCGAGTATTACCCGGTCGACCCCAACTCTCTGGACAATTACCCGGTCGACCCCATTTAAGTAAATTTTACATAAATGGGGTCGACCGGGTCACAACCTGGTCGACCGGGTAACTGTCCAGAGAGTTGGGGTCAACCAGGTAAGACCCGGTCGACTCTGACTGTTTTCCATTTTCACAACTTCTGTGAATTGAAGGGAATTGTCTTGCAATGCATAGAATTGACCGTGAAATGAGGGAAATTATCCGTGAAATGCATGGAATTGCCCCACTGTTTTTCTAATTTTAAGTCAGTTCACAGTCATTTTAACTCAGTTCACGGTCACTTTAGTTAGTTCACGGTCTTCATCAATAACTCGGTGGGGTCTGTAATCTCGACCGGACAAAGGGGAAATAAAAAGTTAAGAAAAGGGAGAGTTTTTCAGTTTAGGTGGACAGTCACAGAGGGGAAGAAGTAATCGGAGAATCAGATCTGGTCGGATAGGATGAAGGAGCAGGGAAAGGAGATAAGAAGTAATCAGATTTTCGGTGGAGATGGGTATGGCAGGATTGAAAGGGACGTCTGTTTTAGAGCCGGGACATTTTCGTCATGGACAAGGGCGTTCGTATGCCTGGGGAGTATTCTTGGCAACAAAAAAGAAATGGGCTTAAAAAGGTTGTGGGCCATATACTTGTCGTACAGTTGTCAATTTATCTTTATATTTTTCACTTGGTTAGGTATGTATGGGAACAATGTACTAACTCAGATTATCAGTGAAAGTGTTTCCGCTTTGGTTTATGATGTGCAGTAGTGTATGGATGTTCTCATTTTATCACTCTCAGTCTCCTTCATCATGCATCTCAGATTGATTCTGTCATTCTTCATCCCAAGCATGAAATGGGTTAGGCAACCATGAAAAGAAAAAGGCAAACTAAAAAAACAGCGGGCAAACTAAGAAAAACAGCTGGGCAAACTAGAAACAGCGAGGCAAACTGAAATATCAGCGGGGCAAACTAGAAAAATAGCGAGGCAAACTGAAATATCAGCGGAGCAAACTAGAAAAACAGCGAGGCAAACTGAAATATCAACGGAGCAAACTAGAAAAATAGCAGGGATTTTGAAATATGGGCGGGCAAACTAGAAAAACATGGGGCAAACTAGGAAAAACAGCGAGGCAAACTGAAATATCAGCGGGGCAAACTAGAAAAACAGCGAGGCAAACTGAAATATCAGCGGAGCAAACTAGAAAAACAGCGAGGGATTTTGAAATATGGGTGGGGCAAGCTAGAAAAACAGCGGGGCAAATTAAAATATGAGTGGGGCAAACTGATGGTGGTGTCAGTGGATTTGTTTAAGTACCATGGGATCTTTTGTCTTTCCAGTCCTTGTTGTCATTGTCAGTGTACAATGTAGTTGTTATTTGGCATGCTGAAGGTTATTTCCTTTTTCAGCAAACGTAGAAATTAAGCGAGGTAAACATGAAAATGAGTGAGTCGAGTTTCCCTTTTATGTCGCTGAAGTTCTTGTCTATCAGGCATATTTGAGCTTTTGCTCATTATAGTATCAATGCAATTGCCTTGCATTGATTTCCATTTGCATTTTCCTAATCGACGAGTATAGCGAGACAAACAGAAAATACAGTGGGACAAGATAAAAAGTTCATTAATCATCCACGAAGATTACAAAGTATGCTATACATCAAAACACTAAATAAATTACAAAGTATGCTATTTTTCAGGAATGAGAAACTTGCACTTCCGGCGATTATGCCCAGTTTGTTTGCATCGCCCACACTTTATTGTTTTCGATTCCTCTCCATGCGATGGAATTCTAAGTTTTTTGGGTCTTCCGGCTGACCTCCTTTGTCCTGGGGGTTTAATTTGCGCACAATACTCCTTGAAGCCCACTGAAATTTCTTCTCACTCACTCTTGTCACGTACTGGGTACACCGATTCGTTATATGTAGCTATGTAATTTTGCACCGTGTAGAATGGGGAACAGTATGAGTAATGATGGAGATTGTAGTTTATACATGCTGACACGACATGCATACAAGGGTACCACTTCACGCCAAACTCGCAACATGTACACGAACACTCACTGAGCTTGACGGTATCATTATAATCTCCCACAACATAGTACTCATCTCGAGAAATAGGATGACAGCGAACATCTCGCGCCTTCTGTACAAGATCCTTTAACTGTTGCTCCGCCAATGATGTCAATGGCCCTACAAACGATACCGCAGATTCTCTCCTCTTATAAAACAATTCGTGTATCTTCAATCTAACCCCTTCCATCAATTTCGCAACGGGGTATTCGCATGCTTCTTTGAAGAGGGCATTAACAACACTCAAATATTTGTAGTAACCAAGTTGAATCTTTTTCCTGGAAAGTGCGAAGATGCCCATCTCTCGTATCCGATTTCTATCAGCCATGCATGTACTGCGGGGTTGGACATTTCGATATCATGCATTAATTTTTCAAATTCAGCCACCACTACATGTCTTCACTGCCCGCCAGAAGTACATCTCCAATGACTTGTCTTTAAAGGTGTCCACCAAGTTTCTGTAGTTATGATACGCGTTGTAGCCATGAATTGCACGTGGGAAGACTTGGGGAACCTCTTTCAGTAAACCTTTATGTCGATCAGATATAATAACAAGATCCTCCAGAGACCCTATCGCATCGCTAAGGTAAGTAAGGAACCAATTCCAACTCCTACCGTTCTCCGATTCCCGATGCCAAATGCAACTGGAAATATATGGTTGTCCCCATCTAAGTCGTGGCGATGAATAGAACACCCTTATATTTGCCCTTTAAGTGTGTCCCGTCAATGGCTAATACCCTCCGCAATGATTTCTGAAAACTTCTAACGCATTGTCCGAGCGCAACAAAACATCTTTCAAACCTAAAAGTCTCTTTGTTAACACGCAGGGCAGTCATTGTCCCCGGGTTGACCGTCCTCAACTCATGCAAATACAAGGGGAGTTGATTGTAGGAGTCTTCATAAGACCCCATCACCTGATTGATTGCAAGCTCCCTGGCTGCCCATGCCTTCCTATAATTGATAACAATATTATACTTCTCTTGCATGGCGAAGATAATATCACGTGGCCTCAACCCCAGGCGTTGCTCGATGCGGCTAACAACTAAATCACATGCTAACTTACTGCTTGCTTACCGGTGATCGCTCCTCATCCATGACATGCCACACGTGTGATTTCTCGTATAAGTCCGTATCTTGAAAACCCCCGAATCACCAACGCGTGATGCATGAACCCTCCATTCACATCTATCTTCGAAGCATACAACCGTAAATCTCCGGGAATTTGAGTACAGTACCCTGTACTGGAATTTATTTTGAAGGGAAAATAGGCTCAAAACATGCTGGCACCGACTCTTGTCCTTGAATGTTTGCCCTTCGCCTATCTCGATCGATTCACTTAACGAATCCGTATATTCCAGCATTGTTGCATTGGTGAATGCAGCATCATCAAACGGCACGGGAACTTGACGGGTGTTGAAGTTTGATGCTTCGGGAATGTCTGGATGCAGGATGTCGTTTTCAGGATTGATGTATCTTCGGGCTGTGGATGATGACGGCAATCTGTTGTTGTTGCTAGAGGCGGTGCCATATAATCACAAATGAGGTCAAGGTCACGTGCATCGCTGACATGGGCACTCACAAATCTTGATGTTTGGGGCGGCTCGGGCAGTCGATCATTTGTTCCTCCTACTTGTAATGGATTTGACTTATATTGAAATTCCACGCCATGCTCTTCTGCCACACTGTCAACGTGTGTTGTCATATTTATGTGTGTGGATTGTCTCAATGACCAAAGGGATGAACTTTTTCGAATGCTCCAACTGTATTGCCAGAAACTCTTTCACGTCATCGTCGTTCTCGAGTACGGTTGGAGGGATTGATTTATTGGAGCAGGGATACAAAACTTTCATCCGAATATCACAATCTGTTGGTGTACTCTTAATAATCCTGTACATTCTGGATAGAAGTTCCTCGTACGTAGTATCAACATCTAGCGAAATAGTTTTTGTACTTCCACTCTTGTACATCCATTTCTTGTTTTCACATTCTAACTCCCCGCCATAGCAACAGATGATTCTCGTAGCCATAATCTGGAAATCAATACAATGACAAATTATCAATAAAACGTTAAACAACGGAAGCTTGCCATAATTCCAAACTCAATTAAATAATAGAAGACCGAAAACTCATTTTCCCTTATAGATGAGAATGATACAATCTTAAGGAAATAAAGAGTAAGCTGAAAAATGCGCGAGACAACATACAAATTGAGCAGGGTAAATATGAAATTCAGCAGGGGAGTTTTAGCATAAAATTCAGTAGGGCAAACATTAAATTGAGCAAGCCAAACATGAAATTCAGCGACCATAGCATGAAATCGAGTGGGGAAAACTATAAATTAAGTTATGCAAGCAAACATTTAATCGAGTGTATGTAATCCCCATCAACGCATAAAATTCAATAAGCCTGATGCATGAAATTGATTAGGCCTAACACATGCGCATCAACTTACATTAAATTGACCTTAGCTACCATCAAATAAGTCCATCAGTAAATTCACTGAGCTATTATGAAATAAACAACTAGAGCTCGTACGGATTAGGCATTCAACGAAACAAATTATTTCATATGGTGCTCGTTTAATTTTGTGACACTAACTATCATTACATTGAGCAAGGAACGCATGGAATTTGATCAACGCAAACTAGGAATTGATCGAGGGAAGTATGAAATTTTAGCGCGGGGGAAACATGCAATACAGCAGGGCAAACTAGAAATTCAGCGGGGCAAACATGAAAATCAGCGGGGCAAATTAGAATATCAGCGGGACAAACATGAAAATCAGCGGGGCAAACAATATTTCAAGCGAGCATAACATGATATTGAGCTGGGCAAACATTAAATTGAGCAAGCGTAGTATGATATTCAGCGGGACAAATATTAAATCGAGCAAACATAGCATGATATTCAGTGGGCCAAACATTAAATCGAGCAGACATAGCATGATATTGGGCGAGGCGAAAATTAAATCGTGCGAGCATAGCATGATATCGAGCTAGGCAAACATTAAATTATGCTATCCTAGCATGATATTGAGCTAGGCAAACATTAAATTATGCTATCCTAGCATGAAATTTATCGAGGCAAACATTAAATTGACCTTATCTACCATGAAATTGAGCGATCCTACTGTGAAATTGATTGAGGCAAACATTAAATTGCCTACCATGAAACTAAGTTGGGCAAACATTAAATTGAATCTTATCTACCATGAAATTTAGCTAGGCAAACATTAAATTGAGTGATCCTAGCATGAAATTTATCAAGGCAAATATTAAATTGACCTTATCTTATCTACCATGAAATTAAGTCGGGCAAACATTAAATTGAGTGATCCTAGCATGAAATTTATCAAGGCAAACATTAAATTGACTTTATCTTATCTACCATGAAATTAAGTTGGGCAAACATTAAATTGAGCGGTCCTAGTATAAAATTGCGCAGCGTAAACATGAAATTCAGCGAGCATAGCATGAGATCAAGTGAGCCCTAACATGGAATTGAGTGAGCTTCAAATGGAATTGAGTGAGTTTCACATGGATTTGACCGATCAACGCATAAAATTAACTAAGCCTAACGCATGAATTTGAGTAAGCCTAACACATAGAATTGACCGAACTTCGCATGCAATGCAATTGTACGAGCTGAACATTTTTCTTTAAAAATATCTGTACCACCAACTACCATAGTACAAGTCAAATGTAGGTTGAAGAGAGGTGCTTTGGAGTGAGGGAATATTTTAAACCTTTTCAAGATTGCAAGTCCAGCCACTTCATGGGATTTCACGTAACCCTAGCCAAGACAAAAATGGCAAATGTAGAATGATGATATCAACATGATTCACGGATAATTCGATGAGAAAATGAAAAAATAACCTCCGTACGTCGATTTATGGTTGAAAGGGAGTGAAATTGTTATTTTGAGGAGGTTTTTTTTCGTTAAGGGAGTAAAAGCAACGTATGAAAGTCGAGCAATAAAATATTAAACCGAAACGGATTGGTTACTCACCCTGCCACCATCCAATGGCTGTGGTCGGTGTTCTGTGAGCCCCACCATGATGTATGTGTTTCATCCATTCCGTTCATCCATTTTTACAGTTCATTTTAGGGTTTATTCCAGAAAATGAGAGGGATATAAATATCAGGTGGACCACACCACAAGAAGATAATATTGATTGGATATTGACAATTAAAATTCTCCTAATGCCCAATGAACAGTTTATTTCACATCTAATCTGTTGATTAGTTCATACAAGCCTAGATGAAGGTAAAAACCAAAAATCGGCTTCATCCGAAACTTTTATGGCCTCCTAATGGTTTCTAATAGTAGACGTTCATTCAACAGTTTTTCCTGTGATGTGGTCCAGTTGAGATTGGGATATACCTCATTTTCGGTCTCATACCATAAAATCATCTGGAAAAGTATATGGACGGCATGGATGAAAAGCATACATCATGGTGTGGCCCACAGTCCACCGACCATCCACCGTTAGTTGGTGGCAGGGGGAGTACCGATTCGGTTTCCGTGAGGAGGAGGGGTATTTTCGTCCTAAAATCCCGACTCCGTACGATGAGGTCTAACAGGGTACTCTAAGTTTGTATTGCTTCAAAAAAACCGCTGGATAAAAGGTGGGGTCCACAGTCGTAAATTTCTCTTTTTTTTAAGGTGGGTGGGGTCAACGTCAGTCTGACCCATTCGACCTGACCGGTGCACTTCGTGCACATGTGCACTAGGTGCACCTGCAACTTGTGTGGGGACTACCGTGATGTTTGTGATCAATCCACTCCGTCCAGTTGTCTTGGGGACCCCATTTAGGGGTCCCTGGCCCAGTTTGGTACGAATGTGGGGCCCAGGTGGGCTGTATTGCACATTCCAGGTCTTGTTTGGCCCATACATCTCGACCCAACGAATGTATTGGTCTGAGACTTCATCTCGACGGCTAAACGGGAGTTTGAGAAGCTTTGAGTGCTTAGTTGGCTACTAAATAAATCCTCAAGAGTTGATGGTAAGTGCATTGTCCCAACATGACTTGATTAAGTGATCTATGAGCTGCCTTAATTTGAAGTGTTTGTTGAGTTTACCTTTCTGATTAGTGTCGGGTCTAACTCAGCTCTTGCAGCCCTGATGGATGGCTTTAATGACAACTGGAAGTCTCATCCTGCATCGGTTTTATTCAAGCCGTCTATTAGTCGAATGTTGTCATCCATCGTTATCGGTTTAAATGGTAACACCGTGTATCAGAAGTGCGGGGTGTTACAGGTATACCTCACTAGGATAGCTATTGATGTTATCGAACCATATCCAGTTGTTGGAAGAGACTAAAATAATATGCAGGTCAGTGCTTATGTGGAGCATGAGGAGCTGAATGACCTTGTGGCTCTAGATTTTAAATTTCATTTATATTGATTTTATCATTTCCTATATTTGTAAATCTTAAGACATTAGTTTGTATAAGTTCTATGGGTAGCCACTTGTATATCTTATGCATTTGGAATGTATATATGGACTTTTCCTTTATACTTGATTTCTCTTTTTTCCGTTATGATGTTCACTTATAAAAATATATTATATATATAATATGGCAAAATGTGGGCTATTGTTAAAAGTTAACACTTGATATTTCGGAAAATAACTACTAAACTCAAGTTACAAAATCCAAAGCGTTACACCAACCAACCATCTATCCATCCATCAACAAACCAATCAACCATCCATCCATGCATACCTACAAGCAAAGATAAATGCATGCATAATGATCCATCCATTCAACTATCCATCCATCCAACCATCCATGCATGCATGCATACAAAGATACACAAAAACATGCATGATGATCCATCAATCCATCCATCCATCCAGGCATGCAAACAAATGCATGATGATCCATCAATCCATCCATGCATGCAAACACATGATGCATGATGATCCACCAATCCATCCATGCATGCAAACACATGATGCATGATGATCCATCAATCCATCCATCCATCAATCGATCCAACTATTTGTGCATGCATGCATACAAACATACAATAAACACATGTATGATGATCCATTCATCTAAACATCTAACCATCCATCTATCCACTCATCTATTGATCGATGCATGCATGCATACAAACATAGACACATGCATGATGATCCATTCATCCAAACATCTAAACATCCAACCATACAACCATTCATCTATCCACCCATCATTGATTGATGCATGCATGCATACGTACAATGACACAACCATCCATCCATCCATGCATACATACAAACGCACATCCATGATCCAACCATCCTCCAAGCCTGCATACATGCACACATACAACCATTTATCTAAACAAAATTCAAATTGAAAAATATATATTTTTTTTTTAGAAAAATGATTTCCACCAACTAATTTCTACCATTAAATGCAACCATTTGAGCCATAAAAAAGATATTAAAAGAAAAAAAAAAAAAAATCTTAAAAAAAAAAAAAAAAAAAAAGAAGAAGAAGAGGTGAATTTACTTTTTACAAATTAAATAGTTTCTTCTTCATTTTTAAAATATAAATAATTAAAACATTAAAAAAAAAAAAAAAGAGACCAACATAAATGGATGGATCAGCCCACCCTCGTCATCATGTTAAAAACTGGGTCCCTAATACCTTAATTTGGGCAAGAAAATAAGGAAAAATAAAAACTTCCTCCATTTCAATCTTAATTTCTCAATCTCTCTTTCAAATCCACAACAATACATTAGAATCATGCATGGTCATGGATTAGAAGTGAAATCAATGGTATGGATGATTTCGTACCATCTTGGTTCCAGCTCTTGATTACATTTTCACCCTCAAATTGGAGATTTGATCCACACATTATGGAGATGAGGTGCTGAAATCCCCCTCCAACCTAAATTTAGAAGAAACTGGAAAAAAAAAAAAAAAAAAAAAAAAAAAAAAAAAAAAACTTGATTTCTTTTTTTGAATATTTTCCTCTTAAAAAAAAAAAAAAAAAAAAAAAAAAAAAAAAAAAAATTGATTTTCACATGTTGCTTGTCAAAATAGGAGGCTAGGCAATAATATCGCCGAAACTCTTGATACTTGGCATTATCGTACTCAATACATTGGTGATACACGACGATATATCACTGTGATATTGCCGGTACCTAGAAATATTGCAAATTTGTTTAGTTTCACTCGGCAATACTGATAATTTTGGCAATATTATGGATAATAAACATGGAACATTGCGGAAGAGAATCTCAGCAGAGAGAGAAAGACCCATTTCATTTCCTTTCGAGCTTGTTAGTTCTCCTCAGTTTCCTGTCTGCATTTTTAGAGAGAGAGAGAGACATTTCAGAACCTGTTTGGAATTTTTCCTCCAGTTTTCTATCCATGTTTTGTTTTTTTTTTTTTGTGCCGGGGTTGCAAATAACTGCCTAAATAATAGGGTATTACAATAATATATTTGCAAATAACTACCTAAATAATAGGGTATTACAATAATATATTTGCAAATAACTACCTAAATAATAGGGCATTAAATTAATATATTTGCGAATAACCACATTATTAATCCATGGGTATTGCCAATGCTTACTTTCCATTAGTTATTTCTAATGGTCATTAACCTTTTAGGCATATTTTAAGAAAATAACAAAACTTACCCTTTCCTAAAATCCTTCTTTGGGACTAAAAGAAGGAAAAAATCTTATTAAATTTATTTTATGATATGTTCCATATTAAGGAGAACTAAGGGAATTATACTCGCAAGCAGAAATTTTTTTGTACCGTCCCATGTGGACATTTTTATCATTTTATAACGGTTACCAACAAAAGTTATTAAAACCTAATCAAATGCCAAATGCGGCAAACTTTTAAGTGGTTATTTACAAATGGCATAGTATTGACACTGGAATTTGCAGAAACCTCTTGTAAATACGTGTAAATTGGTAATAATTATTTAAGGGGCTGTTTATTTTCCAATTCACCATTGTAAATACGTGTAAATTGGTAATAATTATTTACTACTGTGATTCCAACACCAGTCTTTAGGCAGATGTCCACGTTTTGCTTCTTGAACACTTAAATTAAATTGAGGGGTATAAATTTCATGTGGGGTCCACCGTGATGTATATGGCTTATCCATGCCCTTCATCTGTTCTGCTAGCTGATTTCAGGGCATGAGCCCTCAGATCCAAAGCTCAGGTGTGTCAGGCCATAGGAAACAGTGGGAATTGAACGCCTACCATTGAAAACTTCTTGTGGACCCCACAAGCTTTGGATCAAGCTGATATTTTGTGTTTTTCCCCTTGTCCATATCTGTGTGACCTTATAAACAGGTTGGATTAGAAATAAACAATTTTATGGCCCTAGGAAGAAATAACCTTTCAACGGTGGAGAAGTTTTATGGCCACTGTTTCTTGTGGCGTGGGCAACTTGAGCTTTGAATCAGCCTCATTTCCTTTCCCACAAAGCCTATTTCCTTTCCATCTCCTTAGACTTGCACCCAACACGTGCAATAGTCCACATCTTTCGCTTGTTCATCACATCCCAATGTGCCAAATGATCTTGTCCATCTTCAAGCACCCCACGTTACACGTGTCAATGCAGCCCATGCCATAGTGCCAGTGCGCCTCATATGCCATATGTGGCACGTATTCATGCGCCAATGTGATATCAACGCACCTTCCATCTTGAAGCACACCCCCAAGTGAAACATGTACCAATGGGGGCACACCTCTCAACAACTTTCAAAAAAAAAACACAGTAAAATTTCCATGCAAATTAATCTTTGCAAAATACCAGACCTGAAAATGGGGAAACAAAAAGGAGAAACAAAAATGGGAAACACTCTAATTCTTTCTTTTTCATTTTTTTTCTTTTTTCCCATGATTCCAAACAGGTCTCCAGGGTAAAATGTTATAGTAAAACCTCTCTTCATGAGAGAAAATCAAAGAGCATTCATGTTACATTTCCTCTTAACATTCAGTAGAGCAGTGGGGTCAGATTGCCCCAATCATGGATGTTCTGTGTCATACATTTTCTGGCAACGTGCCACCACCAATGCCATTCCGCGTCAAGCACCTGGAGATGCACGAGTTTTCAGCGAGTAAGTATTCTTCAAGGAAACAAAAAACCAAGATACAGACGAGTTTTTTTTTTTTTTTTTTTTTTTTTTGAGTGGGGGGGAGTGGAGCAAAAAAAAAAAAAAAAAAAAAAAACCTTACTCGAAGAAACTGACATATTAAAAATATCAACAGTCGTAATAAATTTGAAAATGATTGCATTTAGATAAAATCTATAAAATAGCTCATGCAGCCCATGATGCTCTGCTTATGGACATTTTCTTCCTCGGCTAAGATCATGAGTCTGAAATTCTCTGGACATTTTCTTCCTCGGCTAAGATCATGAGTCTGAAATCGATTCTCTTAAAAATAAAAATAAAAATAGAGAGAGAGAGAGAGAGAGAGAGAGAGAGAGAGAGAGAGAGAGAGAGAGTAACATTACAAGTTATAGGAGAGAGAGAGAGAGAGAGTAACATTACAAGTTGAGCAATCAAGCTAGCAGGCCAACTTAGAAGAGACCAGTTGATTTGCAACCCACTCGAAATCTCATTGATTCACCAGTTTCAAGTCAGCGTTATAGGAATCACATTCCAAACAAGAGGTATTATTACATTGATAGGAACGAGTGTTTGTATAGTATGCTCTGGTCTTCAGCTCTGCCCATTATTCAGGGATGCACTGGTGGGAGATTTCTGCCCCTTCGTGCTTGGTATAGTTTGTCTGACAATTTCCCCTACACAATCATTTGCTCGCCCTTTGAAGCGTCCATGTCATAGTTGGACTGTGGGTCATGGAATATCAGTACCGCCAACGTGAGCCTTTTCCATGGCTGGTTCTAGAGCACAGGAAGAAGAAGAAGAAGAAGAAGAAGAAGGTAGATGTCTGGTGGGCAGTAATTCTTAAAGCTCTAGCTAATCTACAATTTAAAAGCCAAAGAGGGGAATTTCTCCCAAGCAACTTTTAGGGCTGTCTTTTTAAATGATAAATTTGCACAAATTTTACAAATGGCTGCCCAGCTGAGATCAACCTACTTCTTTTACATGTGCTCTAGAACAGCCAATCACAGAGGCTCACATTGACAACATTGGCATGCCAAGACAGTCCCACCTAGTACTCACCCTCAATCCAACCAATCCACGCACACCTCAAAGGTCAAAGCAAGCAAAAGAGCGTTTGTAGTTTCGGTCGTTTGGCAGAGGGAGGGAAAGGGTTTAGAAGGGGCAATTTCTCGTTGTTTCGGTCGGTTGGCGGAGGGAGGGAGAGAAACAGTGATGGTGTGGGCATGACTACTTACATGTAAGCAGTGTTCAAGGCAGAGATTTTCCGAATATGCATACCCCGCTCTGAAAACAGGCCAGCATGCTGTTCCAATTTTTTTCACTTCACTAATCTACCATTAAAAGCCAAAAGATCAGCAGCCTTTCTCACGGCAATTTGGTGATGGTGTGGGCATGACTACTTGCATGTAAGCGGTGTTCGAGGGAGAATTTCCGAATATGCATACCCCACTCTGAAAACATGCTAGCGTGCTGTTTAAATTTTTTTCATTAATCTACCATTTAAAGCCAAAAGATCATCCTTTCTCACAGCAATTTGGGGTTGGCTTTAAAAGGTAAATTCACAAAAGCTCTATACATGGTTGCCCAACAGACATCTACCTACTCATACCCGTGTCTTGAATTGGCAACAGCGAAGACTCACATTGATGAATTAGCATACCAAAACGATCCAACCAGTACTAACCCCCCAACCCAACTAATACCCCCACCGGTCACACAAAAACATAGATTTGACTCGTACCAGATAATAAACACATGGACCCAAGTTGGAACTGGTGCGCATACATGTGTCACCATCAGACTAAAAGTAGAAAAGGACATGCTCAAGTTGTTAGCTGCAAAGAACAGCAGGGAACCAACACGTTTACCGAACACCGCTTCCATGCAAACACTCATAAAATGGTAACTTGAGAGCATCTATTATTAACTTACGAACAGAAAAAGACATTTTACTCTTGGAAAATTTTGAAAATATTACTTTATTTTGATTTGGAGAGGGCATGTAGGATTGAACCAGCGGCCTAGACATTGTGAACCTTAGGTATTAACAACATGTGCTTGAGGCTCAGCCCGGATGGGAGATGGAATTATAGCCAACAAAAGAATGGGAACAAACCTGCAGGCTTGCTTTTCCACATCCACTCTTGTGCAGCCTGTAGTCCCTGCAACAGTGAGCAAAACAAATGGCTGATATCAGGACACTACAGCTAAAGCTTGAATTCAGATGAAAATATGAATACTTTAACATTGGATACCTGTTGAAAGCGAGCAGTTTCAGTGACTGAACTGTTGGATGCCTGTAATTGTGCATAACCAAGGTCCTGTAGAACAATAGAACACCCACAGGTTAGCAAAAACACTGTCCATTAATCACATAAAAGCTTCCTCTATGAGCTAATCCAAAACATACTCTCAGATGGAAAACAACTGAAATTCCTTAACATGTGGTGTAATATGCACTCCCAAGTCCTAACAAAATCAAGATTTTCAATGTCTCAGGTGTAACATCACTAGCAAGTTCTGCAGAGAATAATCATTCCTTTCATGGATCCTATATGATACAGAAAATATAATTGGTTACAAGTATTGTTTCTTCCTGTGAGTATTTAATAAAACTGAGGTACCTAAAACTTCTCTATATAGTAATATTGAGTAAGCCCCAAGTGCCAGCGAGTTATGCACATGACAAATTGTTGTCTTCAAGAAATTAAAATATTTCGATGCAATTTTACCATTGGCTAAAGCAGTGCACAGGCATAATAAGCTACACAATTTTAAAAGCTCTTCCTACAACTTGCAAGAAAGACTGAAACATGAATCATCATTACAGTAAATACAAGTGCCATTGCCAAGTATATCAATGTAAATTTAGGTATCCTTAAAGATACAATCATGTACCACAAGGTGACCTACATATCTCTTGGTGTTGTGGGCCCTGGAAGCCAATAATGATTGTTATTATCATGTATATGGATGACTGCATGGAGAAGATTCAAAAAGACTTTGGGAAGGCTGCGAAGAAGGGCATAAGTTCCACCTTGTGAACTACGTAGAGGTGCAAATTTTGAGAAAGGAGGTCTTGAGCTAGGAAGAACTAAGGGAAAGAATTGGACTCTCACAGCAAAATGATGGGGGTTTGGAGAAGAGACGAGCATTGTGGAGAGAGGTTATCTATAGGAATATGGTGATTCAGTAGTAAATGGTAAATACATAGATCACCGGTGTGGAAAGCGATAAGTCACATTGGTAGGAGATCTGATCAAACAGGTAATCGGATCCCAGAGAAAGTGGGCAGCTTGATAGAGGAAGGGTGTAGATTTTTGGCGGATGGAGGCTCTAGAATTATATATTGGAAGGACCGACAGGGAATTCGCAATTGACAAATGCATTCCCATCCTTATTCTCCCTAGAGATGGACAGAGAGGTGAAAGTATGAGTTCTTGGGGGACTCCATGGTGTGGAAAATCTCTTTCCAAAGAAACCTAAATGAGGAAATTGGAGACTTCGCATCTTTGATGGGTATCCTTCATGAGGTCAGTACCGATACTTTGAGTGAGGATACCAAATATTAGAAGTGGGAGACGAATGGCTGATTCTCTTCCAAGTCTATGTTTGCTGAACTATGTACTTCAGGACACCATAATCACCCCCCCCCCCCCCCCCCCCCCCCCCCCCCCCCCCAACAATCCAAGCTTTTGTGTGGATAGCCAATGGACAATCTAAAGATGAGGTATATAGCAACGGCCAATACATGTATGTGTAGGCATAGCAAGGAATCAGTGGATCAACTATTTTGTATTGCCAGGCAGCCAGAAATATCCGGGATCACTTATTTACGCAATTCAGAGTCAGTTGAGCGATGGATGGATCCCTTTTCAAGGTGATTGTTAGATGAACCTCAAGCCCATTGTACAAACATGGTAAAAGAATATATGGCACTGATCCCCTTTGAAATCAATTGGGGAATTTGGAAAGAGAAAATGAGAGGCTTTTACTGGATAAAGTTGACTCAGATGCTGCTCTCCTTTTACAGCGCATCCATGGTGTTGGGATGGGTCATCAATCTCCCCAAATTCTCAGGATCCTTGGTTGCATCATTAAGAGGTGAATGGGATTCACCCAAAGAATGATCCCAGGCATTTTGATCTAATTTTCTGTTTTTAAGACTTAAGCATGTCTTGTAGAGTGATGGTAAGGTCACATTCCACCGCTGTTTACTGTTTTGATGTTTATTATGCTTTAATGAAATCTTCATCTTCTGCACGAGAGAGAGAGAGAGAGAGAGAGAGAGAGAGAGAGAGAGAGAGAGAGAGAGAGAGAGAGGTTATTTTGCATATTTCATACCCACCAAACCACACCTTCAATGAATCCACATAACACTCATTACTAATTATTACCAATCGATTATTATCATGTGTGAGTATCACATGCACGAGTAGCACACACACACACACACACAAAACCCTACGGGCCAACTGCCAAATTCTGTATTGCGACCACCCCATGCACAAAGTCAGCCCCTAAAGAAGAATTGTCTCACACTGCCACCCTATACCCCATTCCCTTTAGAAATACACTTCCCAAACACTTTTTGGACGTTCCTCCATTTTACAGGTTTTTTTCCCCCACACAGCCAACCCATCATCTTAATCAACCTCCCAAAGATCATCCTTAGTTCCCTATTTGTTTTGAAACACTCAACTCCATTAAGCTTTTGGTTCCTCCTCTAACCTTCACCCCCTTTTAATATTAGATCCCAATTTCTTTATTTCTGTTTTTCTCGTTCTATCTCAGAGTATCCATTCACTTGAAAGTCGAAACTCATCTACTTCCATTTCCACTATCCGTAAGTGAGCCCAGGCTTTTTCATGCTGCTCGTCGTAAACCTAATTGGTTACTTACAATTACATAAATCAATAGTTCAAACTGGATCCACTTTTTTTTTTTTGAAATATGAGTCGAAGCAACAACACGAGCATATAATTTGCCCAATGCCTATTCCCACGTTTCTTTTTCTTCTTTTTTTTTAAAATTCTTTTTTCCCCACTTCAAACAATTCTATATAGACCAAGAATTGTGAATCAAAAGGATTGAGTTGGTAAAAGTTTAAGGCTCAAGACGGGCAAGGGGAAGGCCCAAAACGGCATGGATGGAGGTAGTAAGAAAAACTTGATGACCTATGTTCTAACTGTTCTAACTGAAGGTCTTGCCCTTGATCGAGTGGAATGACATAACAGGATTCACGTAACCAACCCCATTTAATTGAGATAAGGCTTGGATGATGATGATGATAATGATAATAACACAACTACATATGATGATACTAGATCTTTGTCGTGAGCTTTCCCAAGGAAGTTCCTACGATATTTATGTAGCCTTTTACAAACAAAATTAGGACTCCAATCACTCAAGGAGAAACCACTGAAATTGAGGTTTTGGAGCCCAAGGGAAGGCAACCCACTGAGCTTGCGTTTTATTCAAAACAATGCCTACTCCCATTAACTCAAACTAGATCCAATTTCTTTGTTTAATCTACTCAATACCTACTCCCACATTTCTTGTTTCCTTTTCTTTTCTTTCTTTTTTTCACTTCCACAATTTTGTATGATGATACAATATCTTTGTTGTGACCTCCAAGGATGTCCCTATCATATTTCTCTAGCCTTTTTATTAGGGCTATCAATGGGCTCGGTTGGCCCGTAGACCTTTTGGACCTAGCCCACCTTGGGCCAGGCTCGTGCTTAAAAATCAAGCCTGTTTCTTAATAGGGTCGGGCTTGGACTTAGATGTCTGAAAGCTCATCAACTCTGCCTGGCTCATTAGAGTTAGGGCTTTGATTGAATTTTCATTGCTTGTTTAGGATAAGAAAAAATGTTTAGTACCGAAGGGGGTCAAAATCATAGGAGGAACTGCTGGTAGAGCCAAAGGTGGAGGACTGGTCGACGGTGTTGTCATTATGGCTAGTGGAAGCCATGGTTACATGATCGAATTCGAAGTCGAGTTTAAGCCAATAAAGAACCCACTAGAGCCAACCAATGAAGATCGGCCTGTTTTTTGTTCTTAGATCTCGAAATGAAGACACATTTGGTTGCTCCCTAAATTTTTGTTTTTCTCATCTTAGGTATATGAAAAAAAAAAAAAAAAAAACCAATTCAAGCATTTTTCTCTTTTGAGATTCAGTTATCTTTTGAATTTTCTTTTTTGGTGTTTTTGGTTTCTATAATGTGATGTCTGAAATTTCTTTTCTTCTCTCTCTGTATATGAAAATTTTAGCATTAAAAAGTCGTTGGTTTTTCTAGTTTTTTTTTTTTTAATATTTTTTCAGGTATTTATCATTTTTTTATTTGGAATATCCGCTTTCGGTAACGGGCTCCTCGATGTGTTAGACCCCTCCTTGTAGTGGGGATTTGACGGATCGAGAGGTAGAGTTCTTATCTTTATTAGACTGGCTTCGCTTCGTCCTTCCTTCTGACGATAGGGAAGAAATGGTTTGGAAAGTCCATAGTTTTGGTTGGTTTTTAGTTAGCTCCTTCTACAAGATGATTCCCTCCCTACCGGACTTAGATAGTGGTCACACTCAGTGTTTTAAGTATCGACAATATCGGCCGATACATCCCACAATATATCTTCTATCCCACTTGTGCGATACAAAACGCACAAGTAGTGGGATATATCCCACCTGTTCGATCCGGTGAGCATTTTCAATTTTCAATCATTTTTTTTTTTCTCTAAATCATGTTAAAACAGTGTCAAATTGTTACAAATCCATGATTTTTCATGTTTTGCATGAAAAATCATAGATTGGGAGCTTAGATTTCGAGAACATGAAAAATCAAAGATTGGGAGCTTCGATTTTGATATTTGAAGGAGATGGGCTTACCAACTTCAATTGAATGTTGGAGATCATATAAGAAATAAGGATTTGGGTACCTCGAAATCTTCTCACAAGTTTGTGAAAGGGATTGATATAATCTCTTTTGAATCTGGACACACCAAACCCTAAACAAAGGTGAATGAAGGAAAAGAAAGTGGATCCCACCTTCTGGTGTTATATGGATCAGTATAAGTGTTTCAAAGTTGGGAATTGTTCTTTTGTGTTCAAAAAGGAAATTCAAGGATAAGTTCAGCTGACAGAGAATAAGATAGATGATGGATGAAATGAAGGAAATCTAGATGAGGTAGCAATGAAGAGAAGATTATAGGGGTAGAAGATTGGACAAGCACCAATGCCTTCATGAGAACTTGCATAGTGAACGAGATAGCATGCAACTTGGTGATCAACAACTACAGTAGCAGGAATTACATGTCAAAGATGATGGTAGATAACAGATAAATGTCGCGAGGCTTTTTTCAACTAGTGTTCAAAATATCGGTATCATGTTATGTATCGCACCCTTTGGATACGGATATGTATCGGTTATCGCATGCAATATATCAGTTGTATCACGTAATGTATCATTGTTGTTGGAAACATGGGAAAACATTGGGAAATTGATCGAATATTTCAATGAAACTTCATTGATTGTTAAAAAAGACATCAATACACACTTAGGGCCTGTTTGGACAGTGGTATTAAGTTGTATTAAATGGGATTGCATTACTAATCATACTTTGAAATTCGGATTGGCATGTTTGGAAGGAGTGTGAGATGGGATTAAAATTAACTTTGTAGACTTTGGAAAATGAGTCTTGTGTTGGAAAGTGTGAGATGGGATTACTAATCCCATGGATGATGAATTCTTGCTTCATCCAGGTTCAATCCAAATGCAATTTGATAGTAAATCCTGGGATTTACTTTTTAATGTATACATTCCAAACATAGTATTAGAAAACATGGGATACACCCAATCCAGGGACAATACCTTACACATGCATTTATTGTAACTTCTACAATCTCATCCACCTTAATACCACCTAATTGAGCTGGCCAAACAAGCCCTTATAAATCAAAACATTACAAAAAACAAGTGCACATAATAGGTTTTCTTTGTATGGGGTCCTAATCTATGCGCTGTCTAAATGAATTGATGCAAGTACATTCAAAGTCTATTCATACAATTTATAATTGTAAGAAGGTGCGTGGAAACACAAGTAATACATTCAAAAGCAAAAGAAGAATCACTAGATCAAGTTACATACATGTTTGATTTTATGTTTGGATACAAAGATCGCAACCGATTTGCGAGAAAATAGATTTTTTTTTTTTTTTTTTTCTGTCAATTTTCCACTACTCGACCCATCTCCTTCAAATCTCAAAATTGAAGCTCCCAATCTCTTATTTTTCATGTTCTCGAAATCGAAGCTCCCAATCTATGATTTTTCATGCAAAACATGAAAAATCCTGTATTTGTAACAATTTGACACTAATTTAAAATGATTTACAGAAGAAAAAAAAAAAAAAAAAGATTGAAAATCGAAAATGCTCACTAGATCGAACATGTGGGATATATCTCACTACTTTGTACGTTTCGTATCGCACAGGTGAGATACAAGATATATCATGGATATATCGGCCGATATCGTCGATACTTAAAACATTGTTGTCAACCTCACAGACAGTGTTCAAAATATCGGTATCGCGTTAAGTATTGCATCCTTGGGATACAGATACGAATCGGTTATCGCACATGATATATATCATTTGTATCGGGTAATTTATCGCACTTTTTGGGAAACATAGGAGAAATGGTTGAATTTTTTAATGAAACTTTAGGGATTGCTAAAAAAGACTTTAATACAAACTTTTAAATCATAACATCTAAAAAAAGAAGTGCACATAATGGGTTTCCCTTGTATAAGGTCCTACGTTACGCGTTATCAGACTAAACTAATGCAACTATATTGATGCAGGACAATTAACCACTTGCTCTAAAAGCTCGAACTGTTAGAGTATGGCGAATTAATTCCTTTATCTTATAGCCCAGGCCCCACATCTCATGGGTTTAGGAACTCGGTCGAACCCCCTTCGTGGGCCCCAAATCACATGGGCCGCCCACCCCGAGTGTGTCCCCGCATCCCACGGGCTACCCCACTAGAGCCCGGTGTGAAATGCGCATTAATCACCCCTGGTGAGGAGTCTCGAACACGAGACCTCCCCCGTGGGCCACTCCCACCCCGAGTGTGCCCCTGCATCCCACAAGCGACCCCACTCGAGCCCAGTGTGAAAATGCCCCTGCATTAATCACCCCCAGTGAGGAGTCTCGAACACGAGACCTCCCGCTCTGATACCAATTTGATGCAGGACATGGAAAATTAAATATGACATGCAAGATTTCAAGTTTAGATCCTACCAATTCAGAAACAATCACACAAATTCTACATCCCACATGAAAATCCAAACATTCAATTAAGAAGGGGAATCTATGCGGGTCCAAGCCGACACAGGCTAGGGCTGGACCAATAAAAATTATAAGCCAAACGATGTCAAAGGGAAATAAAATCAACCACTCATGCATAAAAATCAGTCCCTAATCCAAGGGATTCTCTAATCTCAATTCAAGGAACCCATAGCTGAGTTTGCATACAATAGTTCTATCAATAGGTCCACGGGACTAAGTCCATTTGAAGTCGTTACTGGTTACAAGCCTAGGAAGCCTATTGATCTTATCCTCATGTCATTGTCACATAGGCCATCAGAGTCTGCAGAGTCTTTTGCGCATCACATACATTCATTGCATCAAGAAATCAGGTGAAAGATCACTACTAGTAATGAGCAATACAAATTTTCTGCAGACCAACATAGACGTTTCAAAGAGTTCAATATTGGGGACTTTGTGATGGTCTGCATCAGGCCCGAGCGGTACCCTCTGGGGGCCGTTCGTAAGTTACACGCGCGTAGCGCTGGGCCCTTCAAAATTATAAAGCGAAACGGTCTCAATGTGCATGAGGTAGATCTTCCACCCTCTATGGGAATTAGTTCCACATTCAATGTGGAGGATCTAGTCGCTTTTCAGGGACCCACTGATACTTTGTCCGGCCCTTCGCCCACCCATCCTGATTCCCCAGACTTACCCTTTTAATTCATGGCCTCTTCCCGACCTTTCATCCCAGCCTCTACCTCCCATACCTAGCCTTCACACCCCAAGAGAGGAAATAGAGGATATCCTGGACCATGAGATAATTTTCACGTCGGATGGTGGGTTTCAGAAGTACCTCGTTAAATCAAAGTCACGTACAGCTTCAGACAGCACATGGCTCACTAAGGAGCTCCAGCGACTTGATCCAGACATCTTAAAGTGGTTCAGGAGTTTTATTTCGCCAGTGGCGAAATCTTCGCAGTCGGGGAGAGTTGATGAGGACATCGTGCACACGCACGGCCGCACACCACCACCCCTACGCACGTACGTATGCAGAAGAAGGATCCCATCATCGATCTGGCTCGATGACGACGTCCAGGGAGGGCCTCCTAGCTAGAAGACAAGTTTTGGTTCAGAAAAGTGGGCCTGATAGTCAAGAAAAGTCCATCATGGGATCTCATGATCGTGGCCCACTCGTCGGATTGATTTCATTTTTTAGGTTTTGCTTATTGTTATTATTTAGAACATTGTGAACGCTTTAGATTTTTGTGTTTGGTTTTTATATTAGTTTACTTCATCGCCAAGTAATAGGTTGCGCACATGGTGCGAGTTTTTGGGATATAGGATTTTCCTACAAATAGACACCCATTGTAGTTCTTTTGATTCATTGAAGTTTAATAAAAATTCCTGCTTTATTTTTCTGTTTTCTTCGTGAGTTGTGGAAAAATTCAAAAGTGGGTGCGAAACCCTCCCTTTTCGAAGGGCTAACTACGGTAGTGCGAAGCCACATCGACCCCGATTCATCTCCATCCTCCATCATCTCTTTTCTTTTATCTTCCATCACCATCCATACTTCATGTTCGTCCTTGGTTGCATCAGTTTCCTTTCATTATAGCAGGTTCTCAGATTCCGGCCAGCAAGGGGGCTGAAACTTCGACGGAGCACCACGCCCAGATCGAAGCTCGAATCGACGTCAAAATCGGGGGTTTTGCAGCTCAGGCCTGGCCGACCAAGGCCTAGGAATCCTTTTCAGGATTCTCTCCCCCCTCACACGTGCGGCCAGCTTCAGGCGCACGTGCGCCCGCACCTGGCTCGTTGTCCACACGCCAGGATCATCTCGGGTTCAGTTTTTTTTTTTTTCCTCTTTTTTTATTCCTAATTGCATAACCCTATACCTAGATTACATTATCCCTCACTGATTTGCCCTTTTACTCACCCTAGGGTTCCTTGAATTGAGATTAGAGAATCCCTTGGATTAGGGACTGATTTTTATGCATGAGTGGTTGATTTTATTTCCCTTTGACATCATTTGGCTTATAATTTTTATTGGTCCAGCCCTAGCCTGTGTTGGCTTGGACCCGCATAAATTCCCCTTCTTAATTGAATGTTTGGATTTTCATGTGGGATGTGGAATTTATGTGATTGTTTCTGAATTGGTAGGATCAAAGCCTGAAATCTTGCATGTCATATTTAATTTTCCATGTCATGCATCATATATTCAAATTGAATGCATAACATTTAGAGTGTATGTGATGATCATTACATCAAACACTCCTAAATACTTCGAAATTAGTTTCAATTGGCAATTGGTTGAAGGGAAATTAAAAAAATATTCTTTTTTAATAAACTTTTTTATTAATATTTAATTAAAAAAATTATTTTTCAAAATTTGACAAGGACTTAACAAATCAGTAGATCAACCCTCATACATTTCCAAATCGGACCACCTACACTCAAATTTCGAAATTGTATATGTGATGATCATTTCATCAAATATTCCTAAATACTTCAAAATTAGTCTGCAATTGACAGTTGCTTGAAGGGAAATTTCGGGGGGGGGGGGGGGGGGGGGGGGAACATGGAGAAAATGAAGAACCAATGGATATCGAAATCAAAACTCCAACTCCATGATTTTTCATGCAAAACATGAAGAACCAGTGGATTTATAACCCTTTGACATTGATTTAACATAATTTCAACAAAAAAGGATCAAAAATTGAAAATGCTCACCAGATCGAACATGTGGGATATGTCGGCACTACATGCTAATATCGTCAATAATTAAAACATTGCTCACAGAGTGGCATGGTATCTGACTGGGAATGAAATTAAGGTAACGCACCATTGCTTGATTTCTTTTCCATTAGTAATTTGTAGTACAATATGATTTGGTATTATGTAGCGTCAATGGATGTGTCAGATGCATTTTCTTAAAAAGTCTAGTCCTACATTCAGGACCTATGATATTTTGGGAAAAAACTTACTACACATTTAAAAGGCATGAAAGACATTCATATGACATCTTGAGCCACTCGATGGAATGGACTAGACATCAAGGCTAATCATTAAGCAATCCGAGGAGGTTAAGCAGTTGGGGCTGATTTATACTTGTCCACTATGTAAGAACAAAATTCAACAGTGTTAAATTCCTTTAAACCTTTTTTTTAGCAAGCAATTATAAATTGGGATAGAACGCAAGCTCTCATGTTTGGTGGTAGCTTTGTTCCCTCTTTCCCTCCCTCTACGTGTACATACATAAATGCATTCATTCATTAATTCTTGCATACTACATGTACATACACAAGCATGCATACGTACAACTACATGTATATACACAAGCATACATACGTACAACTACATGTATATACACAAGCATACATACGTACAACTACATGTATATACACATACATACACACACTCATGCTTTTTGTTTTGTCTTTGGAGAGGGTGAAAACCCTAAATCCAAGCTCCAAATTTGTTTGTGCATAAGCGATCTATCCTTCTTTCTTCTTCTTCTAGTCTTGTTTGTATAAAATCCTTCCACCCAACGTCATCATATTGTTCTTGCAAGTAGATTGGATACAGTTGGAGAATTTAAAGGTGATTTCTAGGTATTGGGATCTAGAATTTGATCATATGCACATTTCCAAAACTTTTTCTAACTCCATTCACAAATTGTTCTGATGGATCTATCCGTAAAGATAGATACCTGTTGATGTTGATATTGGTTGACATGGACATACAAGTCATGTTATACTGTTGAATACATGATCTCATTACCAATCATGAATGATTGGCCAGGTTATTGATACGGATAAAATCCAAATGCCAAATCCATTCTCTATGTGACCTATAAGAAGGAGAAGAGGTTCTTTGGAAGACCAAAGAAAGAACTTGTTCATCATCCACAAGGAATTCCTCCAAGTTCTGAACCAATCTAGAATTTGATAAAATGCACATTTCCTAAACTACTCTTGGGTTGGAATTGTAGTCTGGTTTTAAGCTATCAAGTGTAAGCCTTCCACAGTTTCACCATGTGTCTTCCACACTTCCAAGTCAGTCTTACTTGTGTCTCCTCTGTGTGATCCTCTTCACTTCCAGTCAGGATCAGGTAAGGAATTCCTCCAAGTTCTGAACCTAATCTAGAATGATAAAATGCACATTTCCTAAACTACTCTTGGGTTGGAATTGAAGTAGTCTGGTTTTTAGCTATCAACTATAAGCCTTCCCCACAGTTTCACCACGTGTCTTCCACACTTCCAAGTCAGTGTTACACTGTCTCCACTGTGTGATCCTCTTCGCTTCCAGTCAGAATCTGGTAACCATCTTTGCATTTACCAACATCAAGATCAGTCAACCTATGATTATCATGAACGGTAATTCTTCTCACGATCAACTGGTGCAGTCTTCCTCTGGCCTGTAGCTCAATTGACACCTTCACTCAAACATCTTCCCTAGTCGGAATCCAAACCCAAACAATTTCAAGCTCCCTGCAACAACTTTCAGATCCACCACCAAAACCCCCTTACACAGGAGCCCATCTTTTGAGTGGCAGCATCATCCCAAGCACAAATAGGACTGTAGAAATATCAAGTCCCCAGCCCTCAACCATGAAGGCCTTGATTGAACCCAACTACATTGTTCTACTTATAACCACTGCTGATATGATGATGAAATGGGACAATGGGTCCTTGATTTAGCCCTTGCAAAATCCCACAATCATGATCAAAATCAAACATATTTATTAAAGAAACTATCGACCTTAGTGTATTTTTCATTAATGTATTGAAATATTAATACAAAGAATATGCAGCTTTCTCTCAATTCCTCGGAGTATCATATGTAAACAATGCAAGGCAAAAATAACAGAAGTTATTTCCCAAAAGATACATTGTTTTGGTTATCAGAGGACAATGTGAAGTAAAATTAATTAATTCAAGGACAAAAAATCTGTTTTCTGAGTTGTTAAACAGCTAGGAAGGATTATCTTGCAACAGAGAATCTGTTTCAAATATTGGATCCAAAGTTCCAAACCATGAGATGTGTTATTTAGGATTGAAAGAGGGTATAGATCTAATTGGTAAGGTGAATCGAAGCAAACTGACCAGTTCCAATGACCAGTTTAGGTATTGATCTGATGCAACCAGTGTTTGAAGTATCGGTATTGCTACAAGTTTTGCTGGCCAGAGATACAGAAACAATATTGATATTGCCGATAATATCGCTGATAACCGGAAATGCGGGGTAACATGGGGAAAATGGTGGAATTTTCGGTGAAACTTCAGGAGATGTTAAAATGTACATATTTGCATATTTAGAAATAAAAAATGCAAAAAGAATACATACATAACAAGTTTCCATTTAATGAGGCTTTAAAAGCATGTGTTGTTGAAAGAAACCAGTCCAACCATCCCATCCAACCTATTTAACCATCCAACCTTCCATCCAAACATTCATCAATATTGCAAAATATCAACAACACATGATATTTCACCAAGAAATCATCAGCAATTGGAAAGGAAACAAAAGATTGTGGTCTCAATATCGCACGTTGTGATATCGATAATATCGAGATATTATTAATATTATCAATGATAAATTGAACACTGCATACAACCATGTGCCCATGAAAAAAAAAAAAAAAAAAAAAAAAAGATTGAAATAAATTTTTTAATAAACAAATTTCTAATGATATCAATACATTGGCGATATTATTGAAACATCGTCGATACACTTATGATACAAGCATTACCTAGAATTTACATAGTCAAAAATATGGGTGATACATTGGCGATATTGATGCATTGGCAATACCAGAGACACCTAGAATTTACATATTTGACAATATTGACGATTACATTAGCAATATTGATACGTTGGCGATACTTAGCAATACATCGCTAATACCTGAAAATTCTTATACTACCAGCGTTATCGGTATCGCTACAAGTGTTATCGGTATCGCTGAGCTGGAGATAAAGATAATATCGGAGATAATTCTAACACTGGATGCAACTAGTTTCTATATCATGATTATTTGGTTGCAAAAAAAAAAAAATTATGGTCAAGTAGAAGAACAAGCAATCAGTGCAGATTTTTGGTTGCAGAAGTGTAAAACCAAATCATGCACCTAATAATACAATCAATGAAGAAGCCAGCTCAATCAGATACAGTAAGAGAAAAGTGTGGAATGGTTGGGATAAGGCTGAGATGATGGTGGGGGTGCAACAATGCTGCATAGAAGCATAGGTAATTGGCCCTTCTTACGATCATAGCTTGGCAAAATTAGCATGCAGTCTAAACTTACTTTTGTGAAGTCATGGACTTCTCTCTCTAAAAAATAAAAATAAAAAACACTCCCTGAGCATTCCTCATAAGAGCCTTAGGAATAAATTAGCCAAAAACTTGTAGGAATGAGCAACTAGTTATAGATTAGAAAACATATTACATATGTGTAATATAGCATCCAACACTATAATATAATAAAAATGCTATAGCATAGAAGTGGCAGCGCATAGCGTATGATCCTAACCACATAGCCAAAATGGAAGTATGAAATTTTTCAGAGACCCAGCACAAAGAAAACAAGCATAGCCAGATCACGTGATCCAAAAATGACAAACCATGTCAACTCCATTTGCCTATTGATATTCACCTGTATATTGTAACAACGAGTTGAGCAAAGGATGTAAAGACAGGAGTATCTCCAACCTAGTTACCAACATAGGATGTTAAAACTTAAAACAATCACATCAACGTGAACGTCCACTGCTAATCCTCCACTGCTCCAAAGAAATGCATACATTTCTAACAGAATTCTAATGATTATCCCACAAAGGCATCTCCAGTACAAATTCATCATAACATTGGAACATCGTTGAAATTTTTTATTTAGTTAGATACATTATGGAATTTACCTTAACATTTGGATGACTGATTGCAGCAGAAGCCTGATACTGCAATGCCAATTTATTGCAATTATAATGATGTGAACAAAACTAACTTTTCATGTAAAATAATAATAAAAAACAGGTTATAAGGTACCGACAGATGAAGATAATGAAGGTTGCTGGAGCTGCATTTGCTGCTGCTGCTTGAGTTGAATTTGAGGCTGTAGCTGTTGCATTTGAGAAATTTGTTGGGTTGACTGGATCTGTGCAAGAGGCTGGGATTGTGACTGGGATTGAAGCTGTGGAACTGTATATTTTTGTTGATGATGTTGTTGTTGAAGTTTCTGCTGTTGTTGTTGCTGTTCAAATATTGTAAGCTCTTCGGGCTTCTCCCACTACATATGTATTTTTATGGCCATCAGTGACAATGATTGCTATTATTGAAACTTGATGGTAAATGCCAAGAAAAAGGCACGACTCTTACCTTGCTTTCAGTAGTTACACTGTTATAATAGTACTTAAATCCTTCAGGAGAGGTATGCTCTGTCCAATTACAGGTTAGAGGAACAGCGACCTGAGCACTGACAGGAATCACTGGAGCAGCAGATATTGTTGATGGTGCAACAGAAGCTGAAGCAGTAGCCAGATTGCTGGCACTCATCTGTGGCATGATTCCAGTCCATGGAGACTGAACAAAAGAATATAAAGATTGTTAAAAACAAATGAAACTGGCAACAAAAATTCCACTATTAAAGCACTTGAATTCAAAGCACAAACATGACTACTTTAGAAAGGCACCATAAGATATTGATCTAAAATTGTGGTACCTGTGGTTTACCAGTCTGGGTATTCTGCTGCTGGATTAGACTTTGACTAGATGGTTGCATTAGATGCAACTGTTGTTGCAGCTGAGAAAATGCTTGTTGAGGGGATTGCATGCTTGACGGGTGTGTCTGCTGTTGAACTGCTACCTGCTGGGATGGTGATTGTTGGATAGGCAGAATCAGTTGCTGGATGGAAGAGGCAGGCAACTGCTGTTGGTTTGCAGCGGCAGGAATTCCTTGCTGCTGTAGATTCAAGGGATTTTGCAGAGCAGCAGAAGCAGCGGGCTGCAGAATCTGAGGCTGAGAAACAGGCAACTTTCCACTCAGACCAAATAGATTTTGTGATGGGAGTACTTGACCAAAGGAGTGGTGACTAATTGAAGGTGGGATTTGCAGCTGGCCAAGCTGCTGCATTGATGTCCATGAGGTTTGGGTCTGTGAGAAGGATGCTGAAGGTTGTTGATGATACAATTGCATGGAGGGTGGCAAGTGTTGGGGAGATTGCAATGGCTTCTGCAGTGGCGACATTTGCTGGCTGAAGGACTGAATTGATGCAGTAGACGGAGTGAAACTCTACAAAAAAAAAAAAAAGGTTTATAAAGTGTGAAATCAGTCATTTTTAAATGGAACTTCAGCTTTACAACATTCCATATGATCGAATAATCATGAGGAGAAATAAGAACTAATTTGTCGCTGGACATTATAAATCCTTGAGCACAGGACATGCAGTATGCACAGCATCCTCAAATCTTGCAAGTGGACCCATGGATCGCCAATCCAGACTATGATCTAATGGGCCCCACCATGGATGGGGGATTCCAAAACAAAAAGAAAAATCTCCCTCATAGAATAAATTTTAGTTCCTAATGGGAGGCCTACAAATATATGGTTAAGAAGAAAATACAGAAACAGCCCACATTCAACGGTAAAACATAGATATAGGATGGCCATACATTCCAATCAGGGAGATACTGTAGGCGTTGACTAATAGGCTCCAAAGTGTTGGCTAATAGGCTCCAAAGTGTTGGCTGATAGGCTTCAAAACGTTGACTAATAGGCTCCAAAATGTTGGCTAATAGGCTCCAGAATGTTATTAGAAAAGTTATCTCTCCTCTTCAAAGTGTCTTTGTCGCGGGTAGATCAGTATTGGATGGCCCATTTGTAGCCAATGAACTGAAGGATGATTACATCAAGAGAGCCAGTAAGGCCAGTAAGGGTTTTCTGTTCAAAGTTGATTTTAAAAAAGCCTATAACAGTGCAAACTGGGATTTCCTCCATATTATTGATGGTAAAAAAGCCTATAACAGTGCAAAATGGGATTTCCTCCATAATATTGATGGTGTGGACTTTGGGAGCCAGTGGCAGCATTGCATCAGAGCCCGCTTCACAGATCCATGGTTTTCAATCACTATTAATGGCTCTCCAAAAGGTATTTTCAAAGGAGAGAGGGATCTTAGACAAGGGCATCCTTTATCTCCTCTGCTCTTTTCCATAGTTGAAGTCCTGTATAAGTTCCTATCAAAGGCAGCCAGTGATAATTTGATTGGAGGGCATGTCAGTGGACTATGACATTCTAACCTTATCTCATATTCAATATGCTAATGAAACCATGCACTTTGCAAATGGCCCAATCAGTGAAGCAATCATGTTCAAAGATATCCTATGTGTTTTCATGTGGAGTCAGGTCTCTGGGTAAATCTGTTAAAAGTTCCATCTCTGGCATCAATTTTGACAGAATTGTAGTGGATGGGATTGCAGCAATTATAGGGTGCAAGGTGCCTCAGTTTCCTGTGAAGCATCTTGGCATCCCCATCCTTCAAGGCCACGCAGGTGCAAGCTGCTGGGACTCTGTTAATGAGAGGTATGAGAAGAAATCAGTGACTTGGAAAGGGAAAATATTGTCTATGGAGAATTACTGTTCTTAAAACAGTCCTTTCCAGCCTCTTGGTTTACATGCTTTCCAGATTTCCAGTCACAGATGCTGCTAGACTGGAGGTGATTCAGAAAAAGCTTCTTTGGGGCAATAGTAATGAAGCTCATAAATTCCATTTCGCCAAATGACAGGATATCTGTCAGCCTCTACATAATGGAGGCTTGGGAATCAGGGATGTAAGAATCATGAATTTGGCATTTCTAGGAAAGTGGTGGTGGCAGCTCGGGAACAGTGACTCTTCACTGACAAGGGGTGTGCTCATTCACAAATATGGGACGAGGGCAAATGGATGGGATATTGTGCTTAAGGTTCATTTATTTGGAGGATAGTGTCTTCGGCTCAGGAGTTCTGCTCAATTTTTTCGGAGTTTGGGAAGATATTTGGTGTGGGAAATCTTCTTTTGCAGAATGTTTTGAGGACCTATATCTGCTTTCAAATCAAAGGGGGACATTGGTTAGTTAATGTTTCCAGAGCTCAAGCAACAACATTGTTCGGTGCCTTACTTCAAGAAGAAACCTTAGAGGCAAAGAAATAGTATTCTACTTAACTTTTAAACTCCCTGCAAAAACTGTATGTTCCACAGTTTTGGGTGGATTGTAGAATCTGGACCCCATGTTTAGACGGTAGGTTTTCTGTCAAATCACCTGTTTCTCTCCATGAGAACCAGAAAGTGTCATCTTTTTCCTTGTTGAAGATTTGGAAGGCTGTGGTTCCTCTTATGGTAAAAGGTTTTGCTTGTCTTGTGGTTCTGGTAAAGATCGTGACCGTTGACAATCTTCAGAGGCCTGGTCCAAGTACTCCAAACAGGCATTATGTGCAGCAATGATGAAGAATCAATTAACCATCTATTTCTCAACCTATAGCTGTGAAGGTATGGTTAAAAGTGATTAGCAGATTAGGAATAATGTGGGTCTTTCCAGATCCTGTGATTTAGTTGCCAGATGGACAGCCTCCTCAGCTTGGGGTTCAATAGAAGGTATGTTGTGGAACTCTGTTTGCCAGGTTACTCTTTGGGTGATATGGTTAGAAGTGATTAGCAGATCAGAAATAGTGTGGGTCTTTCCGGATCCTGTGATTAAGTTTGTTGCCGGATGGACAGCCTCACCTTGGGGTCCAATAGGAGGTATGTTGTGGAACTCTGTTTGCCAGGTTACTCTTTGGGTGATATGGTTAGAACTTAGAAGTGATTAGCAGATCAGGAATAGTGTGGGTCTTTCCGGATTCTGTGATTAAGTTTGTTGCCGGATGGACAGACTCGGCTTGGGGTCCAATAGGAGGTACGTTGTGGAACGCTGTTTGCCAGGTTACTCTTTGGGTGATATTGAATGAAAGAAATGCCAGAATATTCAGCGTCAAATCATTGTTCCTGAATTCAATTGCAAATCGTATCTTCAGGTTTTTCTTTCAATGTTCAAGGGCGGATGATAGTTTTAGATGTATCCTAGTGCCCCTTTTGCATTCAAATTGGGAGATGCTCCTTTTTAAGAGAAAAAAGGTCCAAAATCTAACTCCAGATGGATTCCACCTCCTGCTGGATTAGTAAAAATTATTTTTTTTTATGGCTGCTCTTTTGGGAATCCGGGTGTGGCTGGCATTGGAGGCGTTGTTTGGGATCAGAATGGTGAGCAGCTGTTTGAATTTTCTGGTCCAATTGGCATTGGGGATTCCAATATGGCAGAGGCTTCTAGTTTGCTTCAAGCTGTTAAGATATTAGACCAATTCAGTCTATTTCTGGCCATTGGAAGGTGTTTCTCGTAATGCCATTGGCTGGATCTCCACTGGCTTGTCCTTGGAAGATTGCAGTGCATCAAGTGGAATTTCGTCATGTTGAAAGAGGAGCCAATTCAAAGGCAGTTCAGCTTGACATGGCCAAAGGGGGTGTTGTCCGAGTTAACCTATTGATTGAGACCAAAACATCTCCCTTACGGGCCCTCTGTTGCTGTGTTTTCATTTTCATTCAGTCTTCTTTCTCCTTTTACTGATCATGTATTGTTTGGTTTTCTATTCTCTAGTCTGCTTTTCACTGAGATTGTTGCATGTTTAGTTTCTCCCTTTTAATAAATATTTGCTTAACCTTCAACAAAAGACACTAGAGGTGTTGCCTTTTGATTTAGGATCCCCCTAGATCAATACTCTGGGACACCAAGCCATGGGCCCCAATTGGACAAGATCAAGAGTCGAGAAACTTTGCACACCCTCCACTTGAGACGATATAGTCTTTTTAGCTACCTGTTGTTGTGTGGAGGATGGTGTAGCTGGAAGCCCCTGAAGAGAGCCATTTGTAGGGCCACCAAGGACTCCAAAAGAACCCACCTAAGATTTTGACAGGAAGAAAGAGAAGTTCTCATTCAAATCAACAAGCAAACTATAACAGCTGAATACGCAAGTCTTATGACTAAAACAGTGTTACGCAATGAACTTGTATGATTCTTACTGTGGTTGAAGGCATTGCCTCAGTACCAACCCTAGCAGCCAAATGACTACCAGATGCAGGAGTACTAGCTTGGGAAGAAGGTCCAACATCCCGTGGACTAATTGGATGCCAAGGGTTGGGAGGAAAACGCCCTCCCATAAGATCACCAAGATTGGATGTTGGCCTGCAATAAGAGAAATATCAACACAGTGGTATAGTACCAAAGAGAGACTTAAAAAGACAGAAAAGAGGCAGGGAGGAAAAGCCTTAAATGTCACAATGATATGTGAAACAGACCTGACTTCAAATGGTGATTGAGATCGAGGGCCAAAACCAGGACCCCCAAATGCAGGGCCAAACCTAAAACATATAATTAACCAATAAGGTGCATACTACAAGCCCATATAAAAAATAAAATTAATAAACAAATGAAAGAAAACAAACAAGCAAACATAAACCTTGATTCTCCAGCCCTAGGCCGCTTTGGATCAGCAAACCGAACAATTAACGGCTGATCACAACCCTAAATAGCAGGAAAAAAAAAAAAAAAAAAAGTAAATTAATGCAAAACCTTTGAAAAAATTGGAAGAAAAGCAATACCATATTCTAGTAGTAAAGCAAGCTTACCCTCATCCTGAAGGTTCCATTAAGAGCGTCTATTGCAGCTTCTGCCATCTCCCTATTTGAAAACTTAACAAATCCACATCCTATGTAAATTATGTAAACAAGCATAGCAGATACAGTAAGATAAAAGCCATCATGAGAATACTGCACATTAAAAAAAGAACAGAGAGGATACTGTACACAGCATACCACGACTTTGCTTTAGATGGTCTCTCATGAGATAGACATCTTCGACACGACCATAAGGAGAAAAGATCTGTAATAGAAATATGGATCAGAACAATCGCAAAGCTCTCACACGATAATATTGTTCTGCAAGGGTGCATTAGCAGTATTAAATAGATGAAGTTGAGTTCAAAAAAGAAAATAAATAAAATAAAAACGGATCAGGAAATTATGGCAAATAGAAATGTGGAGAGATTGAGAAGGATGTTGCCCACAGAATTCAGGCGGGGTGAAAGAAATGGAGATGCCCCTTTGGAATTTTATCTAATTGCATGTACCATTCAAACCAAAAGGGAAATTTTATACAATGGCTATAAGACGGCCTAACATGCTTTATGGGGCAGAATGTTGGGCAGGCAAGGAACAACGTGTCCATAGGATGAATGTAACTGAAATGGGGATGTTGTGATAGATGAGTGGCAAGACAAGGATAGAATGAGAAATTAACGCATTTGAGGGAATTTAGAAGTAAAACCAATAGGTGACAAGATGAGGGAAAGTAGATTTAGCTGGATTGGTCATGGGCAACGGAGACAGAACTGCCGGTTAGGAGTGAGTTGGTGCAAGTTGAAGGCTCTAAAAGGTAATGTTGTCAAATAGCATATGTGATCGCATACAAACATCATATGATGTTCGCATATGCGATCACATAATCACATATGGCATCACATAGTTTTCTGTTTTTTAAATAAAAATTTTGATAAAAAAAAATCGAAAAAAATAAAATAAAATTCTAAGAAAATAGGAAAAACCTGCCTAATTAGTACGCATGATCGAATTGGGTTAATTTACTTATTTCATTGTAGTTTGAGTGTTTCATTAAATTATATATTTAATTACTAATATTATTACATAAATTTTAACAAAACAGTCAACAAGCTACATTAAGAGAATTAATTATTAAAAACTTTAAATATAGAAATGTTTTTTGAAGGACAATGGATGATTTTATTAAAGGCCCGTTGCAAGGTAAGCGGGAAAAGAAAACAAAGATAAAAGGATTCCAACAATTTACAACCCAAAAATAGACTTGACAAGGTCTATATCAACATTCAGCGCCACCGCCCATTCCAAAATAAGAGATTTAATATGCAGCACTATATAGACCATAGAGCCCGCAGAGTCCTAAAAACATAGCCTATTCCGCTCCCCCCAAATAGACCACCGGATAGCCAAAAGAATCAAATTCTAGATTCGCCTCCTCTTTTTGCAAGCCCCATACCCGAACTTAGGCATTACTAAAGAAACACCAAAGATGGACAAAAACAGAGCCCACGCTTTAGTTGTAAAGGGACAGCTACGAAAGAGATGGTCCACGGATTCGGCATCATGGTCACATAGGCAACACATGTTGGGTATAGGCATAGCCCGCTTTTAGAGGTTATCTATATGTAACACTTTGTTCCTGCCAACCAGCCATAAAACCACCACTACCTTTGGGGGAGCCCCGAAGTGCCGAAAGTGAAAAGCGAAGGCCCCTGGAGGAGGGGTCACAAGAGGAGAAATACATATAGAAGAAGTTGATCATGAACATCCCCAAAGGATGCATGAACCATGTCATAGAATCAGTCTCCCGAAGGAACCACGAACTGAAGGCGCACTAGGAGGGATTGGAGCTCCTCCATTTCATTCTCCTAAAGGAATCTTCTACAGGGTGGCATCCAATTGGTTGTCGAGCCCGATAGAGTGAAATAGTTCTCAACTTTGAGATTAGTAGAGGTCGCAAGGTTCGCCAAACGAGGATAATCTATCTCCAGGGGGTATTACCAAGCCACGTATCTTTCCAAAAATTGATCTTAGCACCATTACCTAGGGAGAATGAGACCCCCTCCCAAAATTCCCTTCTAATCGCCATAATGGATCTCCAACTATGAGAAGATCTATAACGAGAAGAGTCCTTAGTTTCCCACCCTCCATCCTTTAGACCGTATTTGGTCGCAATGATTTCATGCCAGAATCTCCCTTCCTCAGTTCCAAATCGCCATAACCATTTACCCAACAAAGCCTGATTCATAATGTGAAGAGTTCGGATTCCTGCTCCCCCCTCAGCTATCAGCTTGCACACATCTTCCCACTTTACATGGTGAAATTTGAAGCTATCTTATGTTCCTTTCCAAGGAAATCCCTACAAAGGCGATCCAACTTAGCCATCAGGACTTTGGGCAATTAAATAATGACATGAAGTATAGGGGCCAATTGGAGAGAGCTTCTTTAATAACAGTTAAGCGACCCCCTAAGGAGAGAAATAGACCCTTCCACTTAGACAGCATTTTGTCCACCCTCTCCAACACCTTGAGCCACAAGTGCTTCATAGGCTTTCCAACGCAAAGAGGAAGGCCACGATATGTGGTCAAGAAATAACTAACCTTACATCCAAATACAGTTGCCAGAACATGAAGCTCGTTGTCTAGAACGTGAATGCCCAACATCTCGCTTTTGCTTATGTTAATCTTAAGCCCTAACACCGCTTCAAAATAGGCCACAATCTTGCGAAGGTTATCCACCCCAATAGGATCAGCATCAGAAAATATGATGGTATCATCCGCAAACTAGAGATGCGAAACCCAAGGAGCCACCTTGAAACCGTTGATAAGACCAGCCTCATGCCCCTTCGCCAGCAACCGGCTAAAAGCCTCAACAATCACCAAGAAGAGGTAAGGGGATAGGAGATCTCCTTGGCGAAGGCCTCTTGATGACTTGAAAAATCCTCTGGGCGACCCATTGATGAGGAACGAGAAGGAAGACAAACTAATACATCTTTGAATCCAAATTCTCCATTTTTCTCCACATCCAAGTCTGCCCAACATATAGTCCAGAAATTCCTACTCAACGTGGTCAAAAGCTTTCTCCACATCTAACTTGCAAACAATTCCCAGCTTTTTTTCTTTGAATTTGGAATTGATGCATTCATGAGTGATGAAAGCGTTGTCCAAAATTTACCTTCCCGAAATGAAAGCCCCTTAAGATTTAGAAACCACGAACCCCAGCACCGGGTGCAGCCTCGTAGCCAAAATCTTGGCCAAGATTTTATATGGACTGCCTATGAGGCTAATAAGCCAAAAATCATTTAAACCTTCAGCTCCTTCAATTTTGGGGATAATCGCTATGAAAGTAACCCCAAGCTCCCTCGAAAGGGTACCATCTTCAAAAAATTCGGATATGAAGGCAATGACGGCCGCACCAACAACACTCTAGAAGACTCGAAAAAATGCTAGGGGAAAGTCATCCGAAACAGGAGCTTTATCACCCTCCAAGCTGTCCACTACCTCCTTGATTTCAGCTTCCAATATCAGTCTTTCCAGGTCCTGGACTTGAGGTTCGTCCAGAGAGTCAAACAGGAGGTTATCTAATCGTGGTCTACACCATTGTTCCTTTGACAGAAGCTTCTCATAAAAGCCCATTATCGCTTCGCGTACCTTTCCCCTTTTCACGATTCTTTTGCCATCAACAAGAAGGGAGATAACTCTGTTTCTTCTAGCTCTTGCCAACGCCATATTATGGAAAAATTGTGCGTTCTTGTCGCCTTCTTTCAGCCATAGGGCTCTTGACCTTTGTCTCCATTTGATTTCCTCTTCCCTTAAGAGCTTGGTATTCCATTAGAACCTCCAGTTGCTTTGCTTGATCTTCCTCACGCTAGGCTCTCCCTTCCTCTTCCAAATCAATGGCATGGAACTCCTCCAGCAGGCTAGCTCTCTTAAGCTCCTTAGCTCACAAGACGTCCTTTCTCCAGTCCTTCATTTTCTGTTTTAGAAGCTTAAGCTTCTTATGGAATCTTGACCCTGCTCCGCCCGTCACCTGAAAGGATTGCCACCACTCTTTAAACAGCTCCTTAAACCCTTCCAGCTCCAGCCATCTTAGCTCAAAATGTAAGGGTTTGGGACCCCAGCTCTAGACATCCACTTGGAGTAAGATAGGCCCGTGGTCGGAGACCAGCTTCAAAAATTACTCACAAGTTACAACTTACAACTAATTTAATGGATAACTTACAACTTAATTTAATGGATAACTACTCCCAAATGAAAGCGTTTGGGACCCCAGCTCTCAACATCCACTTGGAATAAAATATAGAAATTCTATTGATAAATGGATAACTTGAAACTACTCACAAGTTACAACTTAATTTACAAAAAACAAGCACAACTTACAAAATATAAAAAATAAACATGCTTTAAAAATAAAAAATAAAAAATAAATAGAGGGGATATGAGTGCCTATTTATAGGCAAAAGAGCCACAAATTGAAAAAAAAAAAAAATGATTGTTAGGAAATATGCAATTGCATATGCAGTATGCGATCGCATACTCACATATGTGATTGCATATTGGTCCGATCTGATCCACAATATGCGCATATGCGATCGCATTTGACCACAATGCAAAAAGGGCAAGGGGAGGCCCAAAAGGACGTCAATGGAGGTACAAGGAAAAGACTTGACCTAAGGTCTAACTGAAGTTATGGCCCTTGATTGAGTGGAATGGTGGAAAGATTCATGTAGGCAGTGTTCGAAGTATTGATATCGCTACAAGTTTCGCTGGCCAGGGATACGGAAACAATATCGATATCGCTGATAACTGGAAATGCGGGGAAACATGGGAAAAACAGTGGAATTTTCAGCGAAACTTCAGGAGATGTTAAGATGTACATGTTTGCATATTTAGAATTTAAAAAAAAAAAAAAAAAAAAAAAAAAAAAAAAAAAAAAAAACAATGTAAAAAGAATGCATACATAATAAATTTCTATGTAATGGGGCCTTAAAAGCATGTGTTGTTGTAAGAAATCAGTCCAACCATCCCATCCGGCCTATATAACCATCCAAACATCCATCGATATTGCAAAATATCAACAACACATGATATTTCACCAAGAAATCATCAACAATTGGAAAGAAAATGAAAGATTGTGGTCTCAATAGTGCGCATGTTCTGATATTGATAATATCAAGATATTATCAATATTGTCAACAACAAATTGAACACTACGTATAACCATGTGCCCATGAGAAAAAAAAAATGAAATAATTTTTTTCTAATAAACAAAATTTTGATGATATCAATACATACGCGATATTATTGAAATATCATTGATACACTTATGATACAAGCATTACCAAGAATTTACATAGTCGAAAATATTGGTGATACATTGGCGATATTAATGCATTGGCAATACAAGCGACACCTAGAATTTACATAGTTTAAAATATTGGCAATTACATTAGTCATATTGATATGTTGGCGATACTTAGCAATACATTGCTAATACCTGGAATTTCTGATACTTCCAGCATTATCGGTATCGCTGAGCTAGAGATAAAGATAATATTAGAGATAATTCGAACACCGCATGTAGCCACCCCAATTAGTTGGGATAAGGCTTCTGAATATGAATTTTTCCAACAAACAAAGAAGCAATTGTCCACAACATCTTTTTTCTTTATTTTTCATCTTCTTCTTTTCTTTCTTTTTAATTATAACTTCAACTACACTAAAAAGAAGAAAAACCCAAAAGGAACAAAAATACGAGATAAGGCGATGAGAATTCATCTAAGGATACAACATATAGGCCTCCTCAACAATCCTCATCTTGGTCTAAAGATAGGCCAAACAAAAGATAGTTGACTGTATTTCCTTTTAAGGAGACACTGGGAATAGAAGTATTAAAACAGAAAAAGAAAGACAATGATTGGACATGGTCTAATCATCCAATGGGAGACCACAAAGTGATCCCACTACTGGTCGATAAACGATTGGCCACTGATCCATGGTTTTGAGTATTGGTATTGATGAGTGTCTCAGGCTGGTCCAAAACCAATATGGTATATCTAGGGCTGAAAGTTGGGCAGGTTCAACCCGACCGACCCAACATTGGGTTGGGCTTGGGCAAGATGTATCGAGACCGGTCTCAGGCTTGGGCTATACAGACACCAACCCGATAAAACTTGGGTCAGGCTCGGGTTGGGGTCTTGGGTTGCCCGACCCAACCCGAACCCGATCAATATATAAGTTACTTATAAATTATAATTAAGTGTGGATCGTCTGTGTTGAAGACATAGGAAATTCCAGTGTTGTCGGGTCTCATTAGTCCACATCCTTTCCAATGACTCAAGCTAACAAGATATGCTAGATTTCTCTCTCCCAAATAGATTGGGTGCTACACAACACGACTTTTAAATGAGTAGTTGTCCTATATTTTAGCTTGTTTGTTTAGTAAAAATAAAGTTCTTTACGATAAATAACTACATATATAATTAATAAAATCATAGATATAAAAAATAAGACGTGTATTGAAATATAATAAACCAATGCAATCATGAAAATATTAGCACGTATCCACCCGATCAACCCGACTGAACCCGCTTGGGTTGGGCTTGGGTTGAGAATTCCCAACCCGAGGTTGGGTTGGGTTGGGTTAGGGTTGAGGTATAGGAACCTTGGGTTGGGCTAGGGTTGAGCACCAACCCGACCCAACTCGCTGACTTTCAGCCCTAGGTATATCACACCATTCTTTGGTAAGAATGTTGTTTGTCAAGTTGACCTGTTGAAAGTCAACCAAATGGGCCTGTAATGTATTGAATGCAAATCAAGCATAATTTGGTGAATTAGGGGCCATTACAATGAAATACAACAAAACAAAGATGAAAATACGAGAGAGAGAGAGAGAGAGAGAGAGAGAGAGAGAGAGATGGTTTACCCTTTTTCCTAATTTTTCTCATAATGGTCTGTTCCGCTTTGATTCTTCAAATACCACTCGAATCTTTTGTTTTGATCAGCAAAATAGGCCTAGATCTAATCTAAGATAACTTTTTAAGCTTCTTCTATGATTGTTTGAAAAAAGAAGAGGAAAATCAGATAATAATTGAAAACGAAATTTTCAAGTTTGGGCCTTTACCATATTGGCCTGCATACGCAAGTATTGGCCTTATTGGACCCATATCAGTGCCGATATAACCCGTACCACCCGATACAAGGCGATACGACCCATTTTTTCCTTGGGGCTGATATGACCCATATCACATATCGTATCAAGCTGATACAGATACGATATGGCCGTATTGGCAATAAGATTAAGACATTTCAATTCATCCAAATTAGGCCCTTCCAAGGGTCCTGATTAAAAAAACTCATTGATTATCTAGACAATGATTAGAGATCATGTCGTACAGAATGAGAATCTGGACAACCCAATTCTCCAAACTGAAACTTTGGAAACAATCAACTTTTTGGATCTAAGTAGTAGTTTCGGTGTTCGGGGACAAACCGGTACAACATGTCCCATATCAGTATGTTTCATTACCATATCATTACATTTCCATCCCATATCAGTACGGTAACCCATTTCGCTTCTGACAGAAACCGATACAACTCAGATAATACGAAGTCCATATTGACCTGATTGGTGATCTGGGTCAAATCCGACTGATCTGTAATATTGAGAGCTCTATTTGGACTCTGGAGCATACAAATACAATTGGCCTCTCCATTGGATGGTAGACCTGTGGAGCTGACATGACAAACTGGCTCCTATTCCTGTAATAAACAAGGACATGCGGTAATTTTTGGAAATAACTACAGTCGGCAGGAGTATTTTCAGAATGGTTGCTGCACTCTGGGAGTTTGCAGTTCTTTTTGGTATTTTATCTCTAATACCCAGTTTCTTTAATTAGAGAGTATCTTTTACAGCGTGGACTTTCTTGTAATAGAGAACCAATTCGAGAGTATCTTTTAGGGCATGTAATTAGATTATGCTGTAATAGGGAATCAATTAGAGGGTAATTTAGAATGTTTTAGAAGGCCCGATGATAGCCTATATAAAGCCCACACCAGGAAAAAAAAAAAAAGAGCAATCACTCCCAACTATATGGACATAAACTTTATTATTTTTCGATTGGTTTCAATTTCTCTGCATAGTCTGCACTAAACCCTGATGGTCATATGAATGAGTTGACTTTACAGCATGAGTTGCTTCCCTTTCTAGCATTTTGCTGTTCTATCCCCTTCAAGCATGTGCAGCTCTTCACATCATGTGCCCAGATGAAATAATTTTTTTCATGGATGATGCAAAATTTTATTGAAGGAGAGTAACAAACAAACAAAAACTGGAAACCAGAAATAGATTACCGCAAAATCCCCTGCTGCCCCACTCGAGGCCCCTAAAACAAACATGCATATAAACCCATCCCTCTGACTAGATCATTGCTATGCATAGCATGCTTTTTAGCTCCCTTCATGGGACTATTAGCTTCCAAGTCTGCCTCACAGTGAACATGGGAGAATGAGACTGAAATGTTCTCACATACATCATGAAACTCCTCCATCAGGTTTGTGAACCTCCACGGTTGCAGGCCAGATTTGAGCCACTTGATGACATTGGCTGAATCAACTTCAATAATCAGTGGGTGAAGTGACAATCTCTGGCCAATATGCACATCTTATTACCAGTTGGCTCTTCAGTTTATAACAATGGTTCCTGAAGTTATTTGTTGCTCAATCATGTGGCATGCCTGTGAGAATTTCACCCCAAAACTGGTACCTGCGTATTCAGATTCAGTTGGTCCAAAGTTTTGCTGCATCAGATGGCTAGAAGGTAAGAGTTCAGAGTTACTTGAGCACCCAATGAAATAAGAAGTTCCTGTGTTTTTGAACAACACGCACCCACTAGCAGAAGCAATATTTATTCTTGTACACAAAGGATTGATGATAACTTGGCAACATCAAGATCTCCATGCAGTAGGTAATTGGAAATACCACGATATTTTCAACTCATTGCTAATTGAAAATGTAACAATATAATCATGACATTTTCACGGTCCTTAAATATTTCATTCCAGTTAATATGGATTTTTTATTTTTCTGCGCTCTCTTCAATTTTCATCACTTTATTTCTCTCCTATTTTTGTAGTTTGGTAATTTTATTTTAATGAGATTTTGCAGATACATCCCAAGAAACTTCCATGCCAAGTACCAGAGAACCACATATGTCACTTTGGTTACAATAAAGCAAGATTATTCAATGTATGTGAAACTTACTTCCTCAACCTCCTTTTCCGTGGCTTGTCTGTTCAGTGAACCAACAAATAGTTTGTACTCAACTGCACCTGACCAAAAAGATAAAAATAAAATACAAATCAGAATTAAAGACTGTCAGTACAAAGTTACAAACTGTCACAAAGAAGACATCTAGTCACAGATAACCAGAAAGTGGACATGCATACATATCATGCTGATTGGCATGAATGTTTCTAACGTAGCCAATATGATCAACATTATTAGCCATTTGCACGCATATGATTGCAAGGGACAACAAACAAAGTTAGGTGAACTTACACGTTCATTTCAACATGGAATGATGACTGAATCTGTTGCAGCCACATGCACGCATGTTTTTTTAATCTTTATTGAAAGGGCATTTCGCCATTGTAATTGTACCGATTTACATAAACAACCATTCACCTTAGGGCCTGTTTGATTTTCCAGTTAAACAGTAAATGGCTGCAAATGGGTAATGATTATTTACTCTGGCAACTGTGTGGTGACATCACTTATATTTGACTGCAAAGATGATTCTGCTACATTTGTTGTTTCACCCAGAAAATCACTGTAACAATGGTACATTTTCACAATTTACTTTACCTACATTCTTTACAAGTGTATTTGTCTCTCGATTTACGAGCCATAATTCCTATTTAAACAAACACCTAGAAATAATAATGATGGCTCATTTTGCATTTCAGAGGAAATTAGAAAACAAACAGGCCCTCAATGGAAATTGTTTTAAACATACAGAAAGATATTTTGGAATCAAGAACTTCAGTTCAAAATTATATACTTGAGCTGAAAAAATAAGTCAAAGATCATCTTACTTTGAGAGGACAGTCTCACTCAATCTGCTCCCCGTTTCTCCTCACCATTGGAAGATCCATACCATTCATCTAGAAGTTCCATCGTAGATGGTAAGACAACAACCAAGATAATCATACATGGCAACATGGTTCCAAGTGTTGCCAACTCCCTACTGGCAAGTGGTGATTGATGTAGCACCAAAGGCAGGCGAAGGAGTGAAGGCACCCACAGCTCATGAGTGACATTACGGGGAAAGTGGACAGATGCATAATATGAGGACGTGAAGGCATACATGGCCACCTTCAAACCCATATGGCAAATCAGAAGATGCACTGTTACGTGCGATGGTTGGACTAGCCCAACCAGACCTAGCATGATTAATTTCATGGTGCGTGCCACTTGGGTACAATATTCCATAAATTGATTGATGCACTGGAGGAAACGAGGAATGTGGATTATATATTCAGCCTTATGAATAAGGTAGTTGATGAGATTGGAGATGAAAATGTGGTGCAGCTAGTGACTGATAATGAAGCAACGTACAAGGGAGCCGGAAAAATAAATAAATAAATAAAAATTGATGGAGAAGAGAACACATTTGTAATGGTCACCATGTGTTGCGCATTACATCGACCTCATCTTAGAATATATTAGAAAAAAGAACAATGTCGGAAAATTGGTTGACAATGGAAGAAAAGTGATGACATTCATCTACAACCACAACCAACTAGTTGACAACATTTTCCATATCATTATCGACGGATGTATCGCACCCTTGGGATATGGGATACGCATGGGAAATATCGAATGTATCGCGTAATGTATCGTTGCTTTTGGGAATCATGGTGAAACATTGAGAAATTATTTGAATTTTTTAATGAAACTTAAAAATCAAAAGATCACGAAAAACAAGTGCACATGATATGTTTCCTAATCCATGCGTTTTTTCATGGAAGAGCGCAATTACAATCAAAATCAATTCATATAATGTATAAATCAAAGAAGATGTGTGAAAACACAACCAATTAATTATTTTTTAAAATTGCACATGCGGCGTACAAGTAAGTGAAATTAAATTATCCAAATTAAGTGATGAGGACATCAGACCCTTCAAAGTTTATCAAAAATGAAGGCGGTCGACGAATACATCTTTATGGCTCGATGATGGTTTGTGGCACAACCAAGGAGGATTTTGAAGACCTTACACGTGTCCCTGGATTAATTGAAGGCCCCACATTAGGAGGACACACGTGTAGGATGAGTTAGAAGACTGATCTGTTACGCATGATTTTTATTTTTTATGTTTGAAAGCTTTGTTTTGTGCATTTTTTTTCTTTTGTTATAGGGGTAGTTTAGTCATTTTCTTTTAAATCCGAATTTTATAAATAGGGTTCTTTCTACCCTAAACCTAATAATGTTTTCTTAATGAAAGCTTGGTGCCTTCTTTCCCTTTCTCTCTGTGGTAAGTTCTTCTCTTCCCCTAATCTCTTCTCTTCTTCTAAATTCTATTTTTAGCCCTCCAACTTTCTTCTTCTCTTTCTATGCCTAGTATTTTTTTTTTTATTGCTATTGACCCTGAAAATCTGAGAATTGATGCCACCCCTCTCAGATTTTCCAGCCGTCCCTATTCTAGAAATCCTTTGATTTCCTAGACTAAAGAAGTTGCGTTGATTATTAGATTGAAACCATGCAAGATCGGGAGGTCCCATCACTCGCCGGATCCAATCCACACATGATTTGAATACGGTACCGAGGATTGCAATGATAGTCTGCAACCATTGCATATTTCCTTTGTTATTATCTTTACTATGATATGGAATGTTGAATATTTCAATTGATTTGCTTAGTTATTTCGCTGGAAAATTTCTGTGCTCGCACATGCATTCTAGTTTAGACTGTCCTGCATCAAATTTGGTATCAAAGCATTAGGTTTTGCAAGGTTTTTGTTATATCGACTTATCTGAACTTAGGATCATCTGTTTTCTCATCTAGGATTGTCTAGATTATTCCAAATCTACATCCCACAGAAATTGCGAACCTGATTTTTCAAATTCAGAGTCCTGTGAGATATAAATCTAAATTTCCAGATTTGTGTTTTCATTCTAGTTAAATCTGAAAACCTGCAGAATTCATACATCGTATAGAAATAGGATCATACATCCATATTGAGGTATGTTCAAATATTAGAGTCGGGCTTAGGAAAATCGAGTTTGAGTTTTTGGTGTATGCACACTAAAAGTGGTAAGGGTTTTGGCCAACACCCCATCATGAGTAACGAGCAATTAAGCAATCACCTTCGCTCAATTACTCCAAAAGATAACAGCCATAGAGACATCCAATAAAAATATAGAACAAAAACTGACCGACTTGAGCAATTAAAGGCATCCCAAAGGGAGAACCCCACTATTGGGGGAAATGTGCAGTTGCAGGCAGGTGGTGTTGGTGAGGAGCCAGCCCTTAGACAAACTCCACCAATAGTGGGCATGTGGGTAGAGAACGGGCATATCAAAACCGCTTTGATCCTGACGAGAGAGCCATGAAGAATGTCAGGATTGATGCCCCGAGCTTTGATGGTCACTTTGACCCCAAGGCATTCCTTGATTGGTTAGCTGACATAGACCACTTTTGAGTGGCATGAGATGTCAGAGAACCGACAAGTGTGGTTTGCCAAAATGAAGCTTTGTGGGGCAAGCAAAAATGTATTGGACCAATAAAGAGCGTAAGATTGAATGGGTGGGAGGAGCTCCCGTTACCGAATGAGCGAGATGAAAACTATGCTAAGAGAGAAGTACTTCCCTCTCTCTTATCACCAGAAGCTCCTGGAACAATGGTAATCCTTACGCCAATGATCCATGCCTGTCACGGAATACATCGCGAAATTTGAGGAATTCATGATGTGATGTGACATTGAGGAAGACCCTCTAATAACGCTCACGCGTTTCAAGACGGGCCTTCGATCGAATCTTCAGCGTGAGCTTTGGGCTCGTCCCGTGACAAATTTAGAAGAGATGTACCAAGTAGTGCAGGAATTAGAGCAGTATTTGAAGACTCCTATCACAAGATGATCCGATTCCCGAGACTCTAATGTTAGGATTGGTTCTAAGGGAACTAGACCCAACATTGGCAATCAACCCAGGGCGCAGGCGAATGTTCAGCCTAAGCCTAGAGATCAGAAGGGAAAAGGCATCCTTGGTATTGATCCAGGTGGAGGACAGAATGTGCGATGCTACGAATGTGTGAATATTGGCCATCTTGCAACTCAATGTCCCACTAAGAGCAAAGGAAAAGCCTTAGTCATTGGCGATTCCCAGAATACCGAGTATGATCAGGGCGACTCTGAAGTCGAAGAATATCAGCCCTAGGGTCATTGAGTGATGAGGATGAGGTGGGTGATGATGCCACACTAGCAGTTGTCAGGTGTGTGCTAGGCCAGACTAGTAGTGCTAACTGGCATCGCAACACTATCTTCTACACGATTGCCAAGTGTGGCCAGAAAAATTGTAAGGTAATAATGGACAGTGGGAGTTGCCAGAATGTAATTTCCACCAGCATCTTAGGCCGTCTAAAGTTAGAGGCCACCCCTCATCCTGACCCGTACAAAGCCTCATGGGTAGACAAGACTTTCCCTTCCTGTCACCCATCAATGTCTTGTACCCATCAAGTTCGGGTCTTATAAGGAGTCCACGTGGTCTGATGTGTTGCCCATGGATGTAGGTCATGTCATCCTAAGAAGATCGTGGCTATTCGATAATGACGTTACAATCAACGGCCGTTCTAATGCGTGTACCTTCATGCGTAACGGCAAGAAGATCAAAATTAATCCTATGCCACCACAAAACACTGCACAGAAGAAAGGTGAGAAGGCTAGTGAGCCTAAAGAAGTGAGAAAATCCACACCCAAGTCTCTCCACATCATCACGGCTAAAAAGTTTGAAAGAGAGACTGAGGAGGATTCTACGGTGTATGCCTTAGTGGCTTGAGAGGCTACACCTACCCACGAGGTAGCCCCAGTCTTAGAGGAGTACAAAGATGTATTCCCTAAGGATTTGCCAGATGAGTTGCCACCCATGAGGGATATCCAGCATGCCATTGATCTTGTCCCTAGGTCGACTTTACCAAACCTTCCTCACTATAGGATGAACCCTACAGAGCATGCAGAGTTGAAGAAGCAAGTAGATGAGCTCTTGCGAAAGGGTTTCATCCAGGAGAGCATGAGCCTGTGTGTCGTACCTACTTTACTAACACCTAAAAAAGGCGACACTTGGCACATGTGTGTGGACAGTAGAGCCATTAACAAAATCACGGTCAAGTATAGGTTTCCCACGCCTAGGCTTGAGGACATGTTAGACATGATAGCTAAATCCACCATTTTCTCCAAAATAGATCTCAAGAGTGGATATCACCAAATCTGTATATGCCCCGGTGATGAATGGAAGACAGCCTTCAAAACGAAGGATGGGCTATATGAGTGGTTGGTCATGCCTTTTGGCTTGACTAACGCACCCAGCACTTTCATGCGGGTGATGACCCAGGTCTTGAGACCATTCAAGAGGAAATTCTTAGTGGTGTACTTCGACGATATCCTGATCTATAATACCACTAGAGAATCACACCTTGAACAGTTGAAGTTGGTCTCTAGCGTCCTTAGGGCGGAGAAATTATACACTAACCTTAAAAAGTGTTCGTTCATGTCTAGTCAGGTTGTGTTCTTAGGGTTCATAGTGTCAGCAGAAGGGATGCGTGCAGACCCAGATAAAGTCAAGGCCATAGTTGATTGGCCTAAACCGAGGAGCATCCATGAAGTGCGAAGCTTCCATGGCTTAGACACATTCTATCGTCGGTTCATTAGGAGTTTTAGCACGATTATGTCTCCTATTACAGAGTGTATGAAGAGGGGAGAATTCGTGAGGTCGAAGCGGCAGTTAAGGCTTTCAAAGAAATTAAGGGCAAGATGGTTGAAGCTACCGTCATGCGCCTTCCCGACTTTTCTAAAGTCTTTGAAGTTGCGTGTGATGCATCTGGTGTTAGTATAGATGGAGTCCTAAGCCAAGAGGATCATCCTATTGCCTATTTCAGTGAGAAATTGAATGAGGCAAAACAAAAATACTCTACCTATGATAAGGAATTCTATGCGGTAGTGCAGTGTTTGAGACATTGGCGCCACTACCTCCTATAGCAGAAATTTGTCTTATTCTCTGATCATGAGGCCTTACGTTATATTCACTCTCAGAAGAAACTTAACCCAAGGCATGCTAAGTGGGTTGCATTCCTTCGAGAGTATTCGTTTGTCTTGAAACAAAAGGCCGAAGTAGAGAATAAGCCAATTGATGCCCTTAGTCGTAAAGTGGCGTTGCTCAATTCTTTAGTGTAGGAGTTGTCGGCTTTTAGCAACTGAGAGATGAGTACCTCACATGTCCAGATTTTGGGGATACCTATACGTCACTCTTGAGTGATCAACAAAGTGCGGGGGATTTCATGTTAAGAGATGGATTCCTTTTTAAAGGAAATCGTTTATGTATTCCTTTTACGTCCCTCCGTGAATTCCTCATCTGGGAGCTTCATTCGAGAGAGATAGCTAGCCACTTTGGCCGCAATAAGACTATTTCCCTCGTAGATGATCGTTTCTACTGGCCAAGTCTCAAGCGAGATGTCGCCAAAATTTTAGGACAGTGTAGAACATGTTAGATGGCGAAGTAGCAAAAGAAAAAATCTGGATTATATACATCATTACCTGTGCCACATACTTCGTGGCAAAACATTAGCATGGATTTCATGCTTAGGCTTCCCAAGACTGTTAAAAAGCACGATTCCATTTTTGTTGTTGTGGACCACTTCTCTAAGATGGCGCATTTCATCCCATGTTCTAAAACTTCGGGTGCTTCTAATATTGTTAAAGTCTTTTTCGATGGTGTGGTCCATCTCCATGGTTTACCTAAGACCATAGTGTTTGACCGTGATGTCAAATTTACCAGCTATTTTTGGAAGACATTATGACACATTGACACATGATGGGAACACATTTGCAGTTTTCTACTGCATTCCACCCCCAAACTAATGGCCAAACTAAGGTGGTTAATCGCAACCTTGGAAACCTCTTACGATGCTTAGTAGGTAGGGGTGTACATCGAGTCGAACCGAGTCGAGCTGGCCTCGGCTTGGCCACTAGCTGAACTCAGCTCGAACTCGACTCGGCTCGGTTCGGTCAGCAGCTCCGGCCAGTTTGAGCCGAGTTCGAGGCAAGATCGAGCCAAGTTCACCATTGCAACATTTTCACAAACACCTGGACAGCACCTTCAAAATCTCACTGTATTTGAGACAGCAGCAATGATTTTACAGGTATTTTATCAAACACCTTCTAAGCAACATAAAAATAAAAATAAAAATAAAAAGGGTGTTGGTTACATATACATACCTTCCTTGCCACCAGCCACACTTCTTCGAGTCATTTCATCAAACACTTGGTGAGCAACATCAATATCAAAGTAACTGAGTCGCCAAACTGGTTCGATCCGAGTTTAATTCGAGATGGGTTCGATCCGAGTCGAGTCGAGCTGGGGCCAACTCAAACTTAACTTCGAACCGAGTCGAATCGAGCTTTTTTGAGTTGAGTCGAGTCGAGCGAGCTAACCGAGCTAGCTCGGTTCGTGTACACCTCTATAAGTGGGTGAATGTGAAAACTTGGGATTTGATTCTACCTATAGTCGAGTTCGCCTACAACAGTTCAGTCAATAGATCTACAGGGTTGAGTCCATTTGAAATTATTAGTGGGTACAAACCTCGGATGCCCATAGACTTGTTACCCATGTCAATTACCCAAAGATTTTCTGAGTCAGCCAATGCATTTGCACGACACATTCATGACTTGCATGCACATGCTAGACAGCGAATAAATGCGAGTAATGATAATTATATATGTTCAGCTGACCAACATCGTAGGTGGACAGAATTTAATGAAGGGGATTATTTAATGGTTAAGATTAGACCAGAATAGTTTTTTTCGAGTTCCGCTAAGAAATTATAAGCTCGCAATACTGGACTATTCAAAGTATTGCGTAAAATTGGGTCTAATGCGTACAGGGTAGACCTTCCACCTGAAATGGGAATAAATCCGACGATCAATGTGGAAGATCTAGTCCTCTATCCTAACCCTTCCATTGTTTCTTCTTTCCACCCTTGGCCACTTTCCAACTTTACTTCTCAACCCACTCCACCCCTTCCACCATCAATTGACCGTAAGGAAGAGATTGAAGGGATAGTGGATGAGAAGATTGTTTCCACACAAGATGGGGGCTTCCAAAGGTACCTTGTCAAATGGAAGAACAAGCCTTTATCAGACTGACTGTAGTAAGTCTTTATCGAGGGCATCTCTGGCCTCCTCACACTCAGCTATCTCATCTCCTGTTGACGCGTTACATATGGGTCCGATCACTATGTTTCAAGAAAACGATCCGTCTCATATCCTGTTGGCGGAACCCCTGCAAATGATCGCTGACTCCCAGACCGATCCGCCATCATCGGATTCAAACAGAGCGAATTTATTATCTAAAATTCATAAAAAAAAATGATGGATAAGAGAAGCTATCGGTAAGGTGGGACGATCCCTCGGTCTGTCTTTCGGAGATAGGCTAGAGGACTACATTGCCCTATTCCAATGCATTGAAAATCGAGGTAGACCATTGACACGAGTCGTTCCTCTTAAAAACAGCTCGTTAAGACTTCAGCCAGTCGAGAATTACAGCGGCTACAACCAAGTCCAAGTTTTCTGACCGCTTCCATGTCTACTCCAAGACGTCAGGGTAGTCGGGGAAGTGGGTTTACTTAATGAAGATCATTTCTTGGAATGTCAGGGGGGTGGGCTCTAAACATAAACGGAGCCTGATAAAGCAATCTGTCAGCAGGAAAAATCCTGACGTTGTCTGTTTTCAGGAAACAAAGGTTTCTCTTTTCAAAGATTCCCTTTTGCGGTCGCTGTGGAAGGAAAGGGATGTTAAGTTCATTACTCTGGATGTCGTAGGAAGTTCGGGCGGAATCCTCATCTCTTGGAAAGCCTCCAAGTGGGATCTCATCTCCTCCAATGCTGCCTCTTTCTCCTTGTCTATAATTCTTCAAGATAAGTATTCTTCCTTTCAATGCTTGCTGATCGCTGTTTATGGGCCTAACAACAATTCCCTCAGGAATGATTTTTGGGAAGAACTTTCGCAGGTTACAGCTTCCTTCACGGGGCCAACGTGTGTGGTGGGCGATTTCAATATTACTCGCTTCTCGGAGGATCATTCTACGAGGAAAAGGTCCACTGCCGCTATGCTACGTTTTTTGGATTGGATCCAAAAGGAGCAGCTTATTGATCTGCCTCTCCTGGGGGCCAGATTTACCTGGTCTAATTGTTGGGCTAATCCAACCCTCTCCCGTTTAGACAGATTTCTTGTCTCAACGGAGTGGATTCAAGCCTTTCCTACTGTTCAACAATTCGTAATGCCTCGCACTACATCGGATCACTATCCGCTTCTCTTATCTGAGGAAGATGTTAATTGGGGGCCGAAACCTTTTAGGTTTAACTCAGCTTGGCTCCGTACAGAGGGTCTTCACCAAAAGATCATCGTCTGGTGGGAGTCTTTCAAGGTGAAAGGATTCGCCGGCCATCGTCTGCTTTGTAAACTCAGACTTCTCAAGGCTAAGCTTAAGGAATGGAGGCGGGAAGTTTCTCTGAAGAGGGAGGCTGAAATCGATCGGCTCCAATCAGATCTTCAGCGGCTGGATGCGGAAGCCAAGTTAGGCTTGTTGTCTAAAGAATTGATGCAAACGCGCATTTCGATTTATCTAGGGAGCTTTCAATTATAGCCCAGGAAGAGGAAGCCTCGTGGAAGATTAAATCCAGAGTCCAATGGCTTGCGGAGGGGGACAAAAATACCAAGTTTTTTCATACCATGGCCAATATGCGTCATCGATCGAAGGCCATTCTAAGCATTACCGACAAAGGAAACATAGTGGAGGATAGAAAACAGATAGCTGCTCTCGCCATTGATCATTTCAAACATCTCCTGACCACTGATAAATGGGTTCGACCGAAACTTGATAATATTTCTTTCAGCTGTTTGTAGCCTGCTGATGTTGATCTATTGGAATCTGCCTTCTCGGAAGATGAGGTTAAGGCGGCAATCGACGCCCTGGGTGCTGACAAGTCTCCTGGTCCAGATGGCTTCCCGATCTGTTTTTATCAACATTTCTAGGCTACAGTTCTTTTAGATGTTCTCGACTTTATTCGGGAATTTCATGACAGAGGTAGACTCTCGAAGGGTCTAGGCGCGACTTTCATCTCGCTCATCCCAAAGGTCGTGGGGGCAGCCTCGTTTGCTGAATTTAGGCCCATTAATCTGATAGGGAGTCCGTATAAGATTCTTGCGAAAGTCCTATCTGCTCGCCTCTCTAAAGTTATCGGAGCTCTCATCTCTAGCAATCAGAACGCTTTTATCAAGGCAGACAGATTATGGATGGAGCCCTAATTGCCAACGAAGTTTTTCATTGTTGTCTTAAGTCCAAAGCCGAAGCTATTTTCTGCAAGTTGGATATTGCTAAGGCATATGATCATGTCGATTGGGACTTTCTTCTTTATATGCTAATGCGGATGGGTTTTGGCATCAAATGGAGAAGGTGGATCGCTGAGTGCATTCGGTCGGCCCACTTTTCAGTCATTCTCAACGCCTCCCCATCAGGTTTCTTCAAAAGTTCGAGGGGTCTCCGGCAAGGAGATCCTCTTTCCCCCTATCTATTTTTGATCGTCGCTGAGGCGCTCTCCCAAATGCTGAAGAAAGGGCAAGATCAAGGTATCCTTTGTGGTATTTCTTTGCAAGGTTTGGCGGCTCCTCTCACGCATATCCAATTCGCCGATGATACCCTCATTTTCTCCGAAGCCTCCAAAGAAAAAATAGAACATCTCTTCATAGCTATCCACTGTTTCGAAGCGGTGTCGGGGCTCACGATTAACTTCAGTAAATCCAAACTTCTTGGTATTAACGTTCTTCACGACACCCTAAAGAGCTATGCAGGTACAATTGGTTGTAGCGTAGACTCTTTTCCAACATATTTTGTTGGTTTACCCCTTTGCTTTGGTCCCCCGCCGAAGTATATGTGGAATCGGGTCATTTCGAAATTTCATAAGTACCTCGCCTCTTGGAAATACCGATATTTATCCCTTGGAGGGAGGCTGACCCTAATTAAAGCTGCCCTGTCCTCTCTGCCATTGTATTTCATGTCGCTATTTGTCTGTCCGGGATCGGTTCTTAAGAGTATCGATAAAATCAGAAGGGATTTCTTATGGACTGGGAAAGAGAATCAAAGAAAGTTTCACTTGCTACAGTGGAATGAGGTGTGTAAACTGTTCAAAGAGGGAGGTGCAAATGTTAAGAATCTGAAGATTATGAATCAAGCGTTGTTGGGGAAATGGTCCTGGAAATTTGCTTCGGAAAAAGGTGCCTTGTGGTGTTCTTTAGTTAGGGGCAAGTATGGAGCGTCTCAGGGTGATTGGTGGCCTAATTATTCAGCCTACTATAAGGCTTCCTACATTTGGAGGGGCATCCTAAAAGCTAAAGACCCAGTCAGTTCTAATACCCATTATGAGTTGGGAGATGGTGCCACGATCAGATTCTGGGAAGATATCTGGCATGGTGAAAAAGCGTTCAAAGTCCTATTTGCTCAAATTTACAAGTTGGCGCCGAATAGGAATATCTTCATCAATAGGTGTTACTCCTTCACTTCCGATCATTATGTGTGGGACATTCAATGCATCAGAAATCTTCATCAAAGGGAAGTGGATGAATATTTGGAGCTTCTAAATTATATTGTCGTTTTAAGGCCTTTTAGCTCTCAGCCTAATGGGATTGTGTGGTCTTTGGAAAAAACAGCGTCTTTTTCTGTTAAATCCCTCTACGCTTTTATTGATTCAGTGACGAGGATTAGAGCTGAAGCCTCTCCTTTCCTTTGGAAATACCAGGTCCCCCCCAAGCTTCTCTGTTTTGGGTGGCTGGCGAGTCGTAACAGAATATTAACCATAGACAATCTGATGAAGAGAGGATTGCAGTTAGTCAACATTTGTTTATGTTGTATGGGCCAAGCTGAATCGGTGAATCATCTTCTAGTTCATTGCCCCTTCATCACTTCTATTCTCAATGATTTTTGTCAGCTCTTCTCGATTCAATGGTGCGTCCCTGAATCATCTGCGATGATGCTGGCTGATTGGCATGGTTTTAAGCTACGAAAACCTTATCTCACGATCTGGCGCATGTCTATTCTTGCCATTTGGTGGGCAGTTTGGGAGGAAAGGAACGAAAGGTGCTTCAAGGATTGTTCTTCGTCAGCTAGGTTTGTTGGGGATAAGGCTAAAAAATGGGTGATTGAATGGGCGATTAATGTAAATACCTTAAAAGGGGTTGATCTCTCGTTTCTAGGTGGTTAGTGTTAGTTGTTATCTCAGCAGTTTGTTTTCCCTTGTTTTTTTCTTTTGTTTCTTTGTTTTGTTTCTCTTTTCTTCTTTTTATGAAGTTATCTTTAAAAAAAAAAAAAAAAAATGAAAGAACAAGCCAACATCCGATTCCACATGGCTTACAGAAGCGGAACTGCAAGGAATTGATCCGGACCTTCTCAAGATGCACAAAAGTTTTAACTCGTCGAAGTCGAGTTCTCACCCCAAGGGAGTTGATGAGGACATCAGACGCTTCAAAGTTTATCAAAGACGAAGGCAGCCGACCAATACATCCTTATGGCTTGATAATGGTTCGTGGCACAACCAAGGAGGATTTTGAAGACCTTACATGTGTCCTTGGATTAATTGAAGGCCCCACATTAGGAGGACACGCATGTAGGATGAGTTAGAAGACTGATCTGTTACGCATGACTTTTATTTTTTATTTTTTAAACTTTATTTTGCGCGTTTTTTTTTCTTTTGTTATAGGGGTAGTTGAGATTTCGTTTTAAATCTGAATTTTATAAATAGGGTGCTTTCTACCCTAAACCTAATATTGTTTTTTTAATGAAAGTTAGGTGCCTTCTTCCCCTCTCTCTGTGGTAAGTTCTTCTCCTCCCCGAATCTTTTCTCTTCTTCTAAATTATATTTCTAGCCCTCCGACCTTCTTCTTCTCTTTCTATGCCTAGTTTTTTTTTTTTTATTGCTATTGACCCTGAAAATCTGAGAATTGATCCCAACCCTCTCAGATTTTCCAGTCTTCCCTATTCCAGAAATCCTTTGATTTCCTGGACTAGAGAAGTTGCATTGATTGCTGGATTGAAACCATGCAAGATCGGGAGGTCTCATCCCTCACCGGATCCAATCCATGCATGATTTGAATACGGTACCGCATGATTGTGATGATGGTCTGCAACCATTGCATGTTTCCTTTGTTATTATCTTTACTATGATGTGGAGTGTTGAATATTTCAATTGATTTGCTTAGTTATTTCGCTGGATAATTTTTATGCTCACACAGGCATTCTAGTTTACACCGTCCTAGTTATTTTGTTAGATAATTTCTGTGCTCACACATGAATTCTAGTTTAAACCATCCTGCATCAGTCTCATAACCCAAAAATTAGATTTATTTCCTCATCCAAATGAGATTGATGGACATTTATTTCTCAGTTAAGAATGAAAAACATCCAATGGTCCTATTTCAACAAACAACTATCCACGAATGAATGATGAGGATCGTTCAAGCAATCTGAAAAAATTAAGGGATGGGCCTGTTTCAACGAATCCATTTGCCAGCTCATTTTCGAGCATGGGCCCAATACTGAAGCATATCCAAATCTCAGGCAGACCACAGGAACAATGGTGATTGAATGAAATAAATTATGGGACACCCTTGATTTTTTTATGGGGCCCACCTTGATTTGTATGTGAGATCCACCCCGACATTGATGTGTAATCTCACATTATTCTCGAGCCAAAAAATCAAGCTGACCTATAATTCAAGTAGGCCACACCAAAGGAAACAATTTGAAAAGAGACTTCCACCCTTGATTTTTACTGGGCCCACCGTGATCATTATATGAAATCCACTCCAACCATTATATGCCACAACAAAATTTAGGCATGGGGCCCAAAAATCACGCCCAAATGTGATTCACGTGGGACACACCAAGGGGAATAGTTTGGAGGGTGGTGAGCATTGCCCTATACACTAATTACAATTGTGTGGTCCACCTAAATCATAGATGGGGCTAATTTTTGGGCCCTAGGCCTAATGTTGGGTGACCCACCTGGTAGTTGGGGTGGATTTCCAATAAACATAATGATGGGCCCACCTTTTAAAAACAATAGAAGGATAATGCTACACTGGCACCCGTTTTAGGTGCGGATTTATTTAGGTCGGTCAGGTCATGTGATGTAGAACAATTAACCACTTGCCCTGAAAGCTCGAACTAATAGAGCATGGCGAATTAATCCCTTTATCTCATAGCCAAGCCCCACATCGCATGGATTAGGACCTCGACCGAACCACCCTCATCAGCCCTACTTCACATGAGTTTCGCTTTACACGGATGGGGCTCGCCTCACACAGGTCGCTCACCCTAAGTGTACCCATGCATCCCACATGCAACCACACTCGAGCCTGGTGTGAAAATGCCCCTGCATTAATCACCCTCAGTGAGGAGTCTCGAACACGAGACCTCCCGCTTTGATACCACATTGATGCAGGACAATTCACCACTTGCCCTAAAAGCTCAAACTGATAGTTAATCCCTTTATCTCATAGCCCAAGCCCCACATCGCATGGCTTAGGACCTCGGCCGAACCCCCCTCGTTGGCCCCACTTCACATGGGTTCCGCTTCACAAGAGCCACCTGCTTCACACGGATGGGGCTTGCCTCACACGAGCCACCGGCCTCACACAGGCCACTCACACCGAGTGTGCCCCTGCATCTCACGAGCAACCCCACTCGAGCTCGGTGTGAAAATGCCCCTGCATTATCATGATTGTGGCCCCACCTTGATGCATGTGTTGTATATCCATGCCACCCATCCATTTTGCTAACTCATTTTAGGGCACGAGCCAAAAAATGAAGCAGATCCAAATCTCAAATGGACCACACCACACAAACCATGATGATCGACCATCAAAAACTTTTGGTGGGCCACAAAAGGTTGGATCAAGCCGATATTTATGTTTTCCATTCATCCACGTTTGTGTGACCTTATCAACAGGTTCGATGGCAAATAAACATTACGGCGGACCCCAGGAAGCTTTTAATGGTGAGCGTTCAATGATTATTGTTTCCTGTAGTGCGGTCCACCAGAGATATCGATCTACATCATTTTTAGGCCCATGCCCTAAACCTAACGTGGCCAATTAGAGATTGTGAGCCCCTGGGCTACATTTAGGACAGTGAGCGCAACCTTGCCCCTTGGGCAGTGGGTGCATGTCAACTACGCTCCATTTTGGGCAGTAAGCGGAGCTCTGCACTTTAGGCAATGGGCGCAAGCACCAACTAAGCTCATTACCGATGACGGAGTAGGTGAAAGGTTCTCCAAAGTTGTTCTACTGGAGAATTTGGAGATCCTCACCTGGGCGTAGGTGAGCTCGAGCAAGAAAAGCAGGAAAAAGGCTCAGAGAATCTCAGGGAAAGAGCTCTGGAAGCTTAAATGTAAAATTTACCAAATGAGGGCCCTGGAGAGGATTTATAGGCAAAGATTGGCAATTTTGACGATTGTTGACGATTATTTGACAACTAGCATGGCTAGAAGACAACAGTGGACACTAGACACGTCGAGCTTTAATTGGACAATCTCGGAGATTTCCATCTGCGCGTGCTCACGAACTGGCCGGTCGCACCTACACACTAGCTAGCCATGCCATGTGACAGGATGCAGGTTAAGACAATGGCGCACCCTTAGGCAATTTGACTGCCCAACTAGCAAGCGCCACCCTCACTACTGTGGGCGCGCTCACAGGAAATGGCCATTATAATGAGCTAGCGCTCATAACAAATGAATAAGAAAATGAGTCAACGCTCATACATAGCTAGGCCAAAAGACCCTCACCACCTACATGAAGATGGGCACGGATAGGTTTGAACCCCACGCTCATATCATCCCTTAACTTTATGTTATAAAGGATTCCTTTACAATGATGGATGCAAGTATAGACTCCAATATGTATCTTTTTTAATGTGTCAACAACTGCCCTCTTCCAAATCATTATCCACGCACAACAAAGTCAAAAGGACATCCGTCGTAGCTCCACTTCCTGGAAAGATAGTAGCATAATTTCCACACTCTACACAAGGCCTATCAAAGTGTGAACACATAAAGGGAAGTAGGAAGGAGATCAACAAATTAGGAAGGCAATTTGGGGAGTGAACATTGCCCGAAGTAAGCAAGTCTACATTGTCCAGGTCAAAACCATGAATATTCGGCTCTTCCCAATGCATCTTTAGTAGGAACTACCCTTATTCGCTTGGCCCAAAGCTTCGAACTACTTAGTTTCTACTGGTTTCTCACTATAATGGGGCAAGAAAAGTTTTCTCCGCGAGATTTTGATTCCAAATGGAGATATCATCCCTCATTACTACTACACAATTTCAAATTTTAAATCTTAAAGAATGGTTTAGTTTCATTTATCTACATATTGGGAAGATGATACATGATACTTCTGAAGAAGAAGATACGAAAGGGAGGGGAAGGAAAGACAAATTATCCAAACATCCACCACTAACATCCAAAATGTGTTACCGAGTCCAAAGAAATAATGCCATGAAGATGGTGATTTCATAGGGTTATCCATCCTGAAATCCATCTCAACGATATGAACAACCCCTCATAGTTAGGGAAAATGAAGATTGAGGTGTTTACAACCACCTACATTACTGTGATCTCTCCTCCCATGCCCCATTTGGCCACATCTCATGAGCTGGGATACTATCCATTGAGAAGGTACCACTAGAATCCTACCTGACCAACTTTAAGTTTTCTTTCATGTTGTCCCCCACTTGAATTAATGTTAGGCCATTGGTCATCGACGATGTCAAGCGATTTGGAATCTTGAACTAGTCCTTTGAAGGAGCTTGTGGGGTACAAACGGCATTCCAAATATCAGCAATATTATTGATAATATCGCCGATATTATTAGTATCGCCAGATCAGCAATACCCAAACCCCAAGTAACATAGAAAATTCCAAAGATTGCCTGTAAGGTTGATATTATCAGCAATATTTGGTGAGGATTTGTTCCTCGGGTATTTTGACCATGACATTTGATTTTTGCTGAATCAAAGCTTAGATTTTGAGAAGAAATAAATCTCAACTCAGAGTGGAGACAGGCCAAAACTCAAAGGTGACAAAAAGTCCATAGAAATTTCTTTTTTTTTTTTCAAAAGTTCTCACCCCTCAAATTGAGAATTTACTTCCATTGCATGGTGTTTAAATGATATGAACTCATTTTTTATACAATTGCACTACTTTTTTCAACATCATATGGTTTAGGCCCCTATAAAATGGAAATTCATTATGTATCGTTGTTTTTTGCAATATTTTTATTCTTAAATGAATTAACATGTGTCTTTTAAAATCTCCTGAAGTTCCATTGAAAAATTCCACCTTTCTCTTAATGTATCCCCATTCCCCAATGTTTCCCTCAGTCAGTGATATTTTTCTTTCCGTATGCTCAGTCATCAATACGTGTAAAGATACCAATACTCTGAACACTGAATACGAACAACCAAGGATGTAAATCAGCCTGGCAACAGGAATTGTTATCTTTGATATAATGGTTTCTGAATATTGAGATTGCTTCATCTGTATTGAACGCCCTCTTTCTCCAGTAGTTCTTGTGAAGGGATTGGATAATCTAACCCATATTTAGCATACTGCAGATGGAGGGTCTTACCATTGATCTCTGGTGAACCATCTGTTTAAACGTTCATCAGTTTAAACCCAAAATGTTTCCCTCGGTGATATTTTTCTGAGTATGGACGATAATATTGCAATATAAATTCATGTTTTCATATCCTCGGTCATCGATACATGTAAAGACACCAATACTCTGCTGGATACGAAGGATCAAGGATGTAAATCGGCCTGGCAACAGGGATTGTTATCTTTGATATAAAGGCTTCTGAATGTTGAGATTGCTTCATCGGTATTGAACAACCTTTCTCCAGTAGTTCTTGCTTATAGCTAGTGCATCAGATGAATGCAAGCCCCCAATGATGGTCAATGCATTTCCCTTCAGGATTGAGATTTCTAATACCTTGCCAAACTTGTAGAAATGCGGGAGGAAATCAATTGCTGTCCGTCCCTCAAAATCAGCAAGAAATGGAGTAAAAAACTCAATTAAAGGCTGGGCTTTTTCTCTATCTGCAACCCTTTTTGGATTAGAACCTCTGTCCAACCAATTATCGTTCACCACCAACCCCCAACCAAAGAAAACTGATTGTTACTCAAACAAGATCTTCAGATTTCAGAAAAGTAAATTACCGAACAAAAAGAAAATTGATGGTTATTTGAACATGATCTTCAAATTCTGACATGTAAATTGTTGAACATGAAGAAAATTAATCGTTACTTGAACATGATCTTCAAATTTTGAAAATGTAAATCATTGAGTATGCAGCACAACAACATATCATCATCATCATCATCATCATCTAAGCCTTCTCCCAACTAATTGGGGTCAGCTACAACAAACAAAATCTACGTAAGCATACAAATTCATTATTTTGGTAGGCCATCTGGACTTGAACCCGAGACCTCAAGGTTGCAGCATAGAGCGCCTTGCCGCCTTCCATTGAGTAATGAGCTCGGACCATGCCATTGCATGTGCAAACGTACAAACAGTAGATGCCAAATGTAATCTTGTCTAGAAAGTAAACAAAGTCACTTTTTGCAGCCATGCACACATTCGTGCAACAGAAATGAAACATTCAAAAGCACACACTGTACAAGCATATGCGAGCACGTATATATATGCAACACCAAGTATTTAGATGGATGAAACAGACAGGTGGATTTTGCAGGGATGTGGGTCCAGACACTGTCTACATGCACCATGATCTCAAGACATGTAATGGGTATTGGTATTGCTTAAACAAGCTTCAGTGCTAAGATAGGAAAGTACTTGAAAATTTACCGAGACGTTCCCGTTCCCCATCAGCATATCTAACTTGGATAGGACCTGTTCCCTGAAAAACCAAACATGAGTTGCTCAAATGACGGGATTTTTTTTTTCCTTTTCTGATTCAAATGATATGATATTAATTAGCCAAAAGATATTACTGAGAGCAGCAATATGGAACTCACCCCAGGCAAAGTACATTGGTTGTGCAAAGCTCTGATGGCTCTGTCAGCTTCCTCCGGAGTTGCATATTTTATGAAACAACATCCTGCAGAAGTAAATATTTTGTACCCTGATTCTATTAGGTTACCGGTACTCTTTTATCTATGGTACAAGTATGCTGCTACATACAAAATGCCATACAGCATGCTGAAATAGTTAGGTACAAAGGAATCCACAAAGATTGCAATAATTGCATATGAAGTTCTCGACTGCATGCATATACTTATTGAAATGCTAAAAATGAAAATAGATTAGGTTATATAGAGATATAAAGTCAATAAAACCAATCAGTAAGCTCCATCTAACTCCTTATCATGCAATACCAATGTTAAGCGTGTACTGACCTCAAATGCTTAGGATATGGATACATAAACAATTAATTATATCTCATAATTATAATAATTTAAAATACTAAACCAACTGCACTGTTAAACCTATAATTAGAAGTAAAGAAAGAAAGAGTTTAACAAGTTGGGCTTATGAGTCGTGACCCCGCCAATGACCCAGCATAGTTCACTCTAAATTTTAAATAACCAATAGTTCTATGAGTTCAAAACCAGGGCAGGTCAAGAGTTCAAGTCTAGGAGAAGAGAGGATGAAGCAAGGTCTAAAGTATTGGCCAAAACTGAGACAAATGACCTGATATGAACCACTTTTGACCTTGAACGATCCGTTACACCCCACCTGTACACAAAAGTAGGGGTTGACTCAGGCCGAATTGTCCTGGACTCATCCGTATCAGGTCAACTCGGGCAGGTTGGAACAATTCGGACCAAGTCACCACTATATACAATTCTACGAGACTTCATGTGGGATGGTAGTGTAGGGCACGCCCATTATGTGTATACAAAATCCATTCCATCCATCGGGTGCACCCGTCGATAGTTAGCCCTTAGCCCACAAAAATCAGGCCATAAAGAACTTAGTCAGGACACAACAATGGTAATGATGGGGAAGGGCATCCACCATGAAAATATCATTGTGTTTGGAGCCCACATGGTGCCTACCTACCCAACCAAACCGTTTATAAGGTCAGCCCTACCAAGATGAAGGGACTACAGAAAAATCAGACTAATATAAAACTCAGGTGGGCCACACCACTTGAATTTAAAATGCCTAGGACATATTTTTACATTGTTCCCTTGGTGTGGCCCACAAGACTCTTGGATCAGCCTAATTTTTTGGGTGTCTTATATTCTTGGTGGGCCACACACCTGATTCACGGTGTGGATATCACAAACACATGGTGAGCCACAGAGAGCTTAACATGCTGGCAAGTGCATGAGCTGCTGTTTTGGAGATAGGGACTTGCATGAGTACCAACAGCTGGTGAACTGTGAACAGTGGCAGAATTATTTGATACTCTAGCAGAGCAGGACTCTTGATACACATACATTCATAAATTTGTACACACTCATTGAGTCACAAAATTGTGGAACCCACTGTGGTTGAGTCACAATCCCAAAATCATATTGGTTGAACTACCCTAGCCTCAGACCTGTGGATACTTTGTTTGTTGAAATTTTGAAATAGGACCATTGGAAACATCATACAATGACTCATCCTACTCACATGTGGCACTCACATTAAGACATCCAAACCATCCAAATTGCAGGTCATGTTGTCGATGGAGCATTTCTCTAGCATCACAGTGATCAAGAAATCCTAAACATCTCATTTGGAAGTTGCAAGTCCCAGATGGGTATCGGCCCATATCAGCCAATATGGATCGGTACCATAAAACTGATTTTTAATTCTTGGGAGGGAGATTTTTTTTTAAAACATGATGATATGGTTGAGCAGTATCTGAATTTCACTCTTATTCGAGCCAAGGTGTGCCGTAACGGTATGGGTGGGTGTAACAGTCCCCACCAATATTGTTACGCATAATGGTAATGCCCTTGTAACGGTTGGCTTTATAATAAATTTTAAAAACTGTTAACGTGTTTTTTTTTTAAGGAGGCCCATAACAGTGTTGGTGGGCATAGCATTCCCCACTGATACTGTTACACTGACACATAACAGCCATTAATGCCACTGAAACTTTTTTGGGTCAAAAAAATCCCAAAAAAAAATGCAGAAAAAAACCTAAACAGTTAGAAGATTTCAAATATGTATTTTTTTTTTACCATGTTATGATAGCGCGACAGTCCGCTCTCTTGTAAGAATGTTGTCTCGGCCTGTCTGATGGTTTTAAGAACCTACGAAGCTTAGATTGACAGCAAAACTCCTATATTTAGTTTCCTAAATATTTGATGTCAATGATAAGATTATATTAGCATGAATGTAATGCTAATAGTGAAACAATTGATTATTTAGATTTACATGGACAACGTGTTAAAACACAGAAGAATGTACATTTTTTGGGGATTTTTCATGATAGTAACTGTTCATCCATAGATCAGCTGAAAATAAAATAAATACGAAATCTAATTAAAATGCCTAATCTACTTCATGAATCTGTAAATATATTTATCCTACATCTATTCCAGCAAGATTTTTTTTAAAATGGGATTTTTCATTACAGACACTCTTCATGCGTAAATCACCAGAAAATATAAAAAATATAAAAACTGATTAAAATGCCAACTCTACTACACGAATCTACATTCATCCTACATCTATTCCATCAAGAAACAATCAACGTTGAACCAAAAAAAAAAAAAAAAAACATTTTAGATGGGATTTTTCATTACAGTAAATGTTATTGCGTAAATCACCAGAAAATAGAAAAAATATATATACCGAAAAAAATACAAAAAATTATTAAAATGCCTAATGTATTGCATAAATCTGCAAATGCATTCATCATAATCTTTTCCAACAAGAAACAATCAAATATTGAACCAAAAAAGAAAAAAGAAACAAAATATATATATATATATATATATATATATATATATATATATGGGAAAAGGTACTATGCGCTCGAGCTGATTTTAACGTCCATAGGTCGAGCTGTGTGGCCCCACCGTGATGCGTTTCGAACATCAACACCATCAGTCAGATGCACCATTCCATCATGGGCCTAGGTCTCAAAAATCAAGTCAATCCGTGACTTGTGTGGGCCACACCACATACAGAAGTTGAGAGGGGCCGTGCACCATTAAAACATTCATAACCATTTTATTGGGACCACCGAGATGTGGTTTGCAAATCCAGCCCATCCATTATGTGTTTCCCACTTGGATGAGGGTTCAAAACAAGTTTCAGCAGCATTCAAAACTCAGGTGGGCCCCACCAAGTGCTTTTATATGTTTTTGGCATGTCTTCACATGATTTTAGATGGTATGGCCCACCTGAGTTCCTTATACGGCTGATTTTTGGGATATCCCATAATTTAAAGGGGACGCATCTGACTGATGGTGTTGATGTTCGAAACGCATCACGGTGGGGCCCACACAGCTCGACCTCATGGGACGGTAAAATCAGCTCAGCGCATAGTACCTTTTCCCATATATATATATATATATATATATATATATATATATATATATCTATATATATATATATATATATATATATATATATATATATATATATATATAGGGGATTTTTCATTACAACCACTATTCGTTCATAAATCAGCAGAAAGTCCCTACAAGATCTTGGCTAAAATTTTCATTTCAATGTTTAGATTGGTGCTAGCCTTGGTTATTTCGGAGAATCAAGGAACTTTTTTGGCAGATAGGCAAATCCTAGATAGCGCTTTACTTGCTCATGAATGCATTGATACAAGACACAATGAAGGGAAAAAGGGCATGGTGTGTACACTAGACATAGAGAAGGCATACAAACATGTCGGTTGGGGATTTCTTGAATGCATGCTAAGAAGCATAGGATGCAGTAACAGGTGGATTCACTGGAGGTATGAATGCTTCCCTTCAGCTTGCTTCTCAGTTTTGGTTAATGGTTCTCCAAAGGTTTCTTCAAAGCTTCCAAGGGGCTAAGGCAAGGGGATCCCCGCTTTCCCCATTCCTATTTGTGGTAGTAACGGAAGCATTGAGTAAAATGTTAGCGAAAGGTCAAGAGGTGGGTTCCTGCTTTAGAGGGGGTCAACTTGGGAGCAAGATTTCTCACTTACACTTCGTGGAAGACGCAATTCTCTTTGTAAGGCAGAAATAGCTATGGTGGACAATTTGAGAAAAATATTGGGGTGCTTTGAAGAGGTGTTTGGCTTAAAGATTAATGTGGGTAAGAGCGAGATGCTAGGTATTGAGCTGTCCAAAGAAGAAAGTTTTGCCTTCGCAAAGGTGTTCAGGTGCGAAGTTGGGTCTTTCCCATCATCTTATCTGGAGCTTTTATTATGTATAAGAAAATCGGCAAAACACTTATAGAGCAAGGTGATAGAAAGATTCGAAAGTTGTCAAAATGGAAGGGTCAGCATTTATCATTAGCAAGCCACATCACTCTAATCAAAGCCGCATCACTCTTATAGTGTTGGAGCATATGAATGTGGCTCTCTTGGATAAATGGCAATGGAGATTTGATTCTGAAGTTGGACAATTGTGGAGAGAAGTTCTTGCCTCTAAATGCCGCGTCCAAGAGGATGGTTGGGAGATCAAGAAATCTTCATATTATCGTGCTTCAGGGATTTGGAGATCCGTTAATTCGGTGGTTTCCTTATTCAAACCGGGGTGGTTCTCTCTTGGGAATGGAGCTTGCATTTGTTTTTAGGAGGGCCCTTGGTGTGGTGACAGGCCCTTGGAGGTGGATTTCCCATCCTTGGAGAGATTAGCCCCCATAACGAGTATATCAATGACCAATTGTTTTTCCTTCATTGGTGAGAGAGGCATTTGGTGTCCTCCGTAGAGCCTTATCAGATGCGGAGGCGTCAGATTTAGTGCTTCTGTTGGAGCGTCTTCATAATATTATCCCCTCCCTGGCCTTTAAGGATAACATGATTTGAAAGATGTCGCCTAACGGGAAATTCTCCACCAGATCTTTTTGCATGATGCGTAGAGTTTTATAGGAAGGAGTTCTTTTATGATCTTTGGTTCCATGGGGATCCCCTGAGTGGCGTCTTTTGCTTGGTTAGTGGGGCGAAAACGAATTCTAACTATAAATAGTCTTTAGAAAAGGTCTACGGTCCTTCCCAATATTTGCTTATTATGTATGTGTGATGTAGAATCGATAGACCACTTGTATATGCATTGCTCGTTTGCACAACGTATTTGGTCCATGTTCCTAGCAGTCTTCAGAATTCACTAGGTTATGCCTCAATCGTTCGACGAGCTATTTCGGGCATGGCATGGTTGTCCTATTCCAAGGTCTTTCATTCCATCATGGCGCCTTGTTTTGTTAGCATGTTGATGCAGGCTGAATTGGGCCCACGATCCATGAGCCATGTCCAGGCCATTAAGCCCAAGCCCAACAGCTGGCATATCAATAAGGAGGCCAAAGCCTCCTATTTGAGTAGCTAGCTAGCAAAATCAATCAACTAGCTATGCAATAATCCACTAGGCAAATATTCTTAAATGCATTCTTATCTATTTTATTTCTTTTCCGTGTTTGTATAAGTCATTGGTTGTGAATGACATTATCAATCTTCCTTATATGTACGTTTCAAAGCTCATATAAGGGCCTAACATGAGTAGTATGAAGGCAACTTTAAATTGAAGAAATTTTCTGGATTATCTCCTTCTGCTTCATGTGTGATTCTTGTGCTTAGCTTCAAGGTACTCACACTTGCACGGATCATCCCCATCAGCCAGCTGCACCAGTTTGGTATCTCAAAGGACCAAGTGCAGAAACCAATGACTTCAACTGTCATATGCAACAGGTGCATGATGAAGTTTAACGCAATATTGCCACAAGTAATGAAAGTTATAAGCAACATGCAAATACAAGACATCGTTTTGCCGAATTTGTGGAATGTGACATGGTTATGGCCCGTATTCGTCCTGAACGGTTACCCCACAGTACCTCGAAGAAACTCCATCCTCGCAATGTAGGACTGTGTGAAATCATAAAGAAGATTAGTGTCAATGCTTATGTTTTTTTTTATCTTCCCCTAGGTTTACCTATCAAACCTACTTTCAATGTCAAAGATCTTCCATCTATCTTGGGCACCATACTGACAATGGCATCGAAGAATAAGACATCACACTTTTGACCATTTTACCACCTACAAACACGATCGTTGATGTTCTCGATGACCAAATCATCTCCACGTGCCAAGGTGGCTAACGAAATTTTCTTGCCTATTTGCAAGGACAACCTCTTTCTAATGCTACATGGATCATAGCTACAAACTTCTGGCGCAAAAATCCTAACCTCTATGGGCAATATCAAGCCATTAACTCTTTCACAACAGGGAGGACTGATGCAGGTTGAACTAGACCCACAATCCATGGGCCAAGTCTAGGCCCATTAAGCCCAAGCCCAACAATTAGTCGATCAATAAGGAGACACAAGCCTCATATTTAGGTAGCTAGCTTGCAAAATCAATCAACTAGCTATGGAATAATCCATTAGTCAAATATTTTAAATGCATTCTTATCCCTTTTATTTCTTTTGCACGTTTGTAATAAGTCATTGGTTGTCAATGGCATTACGAGTCTTCCTCATATGTATGTCTCAAAGCTTATAAAGGGCCTAACATGAGTAGTATGAAAGCACCTTTGAATTGGAGAAAATTTTTAGATTCTCTTTCTACTTTGTATGTGATTCTTGTGCTTAGCCTGGACGTGCCTACCCTTGGGCAGACCCTCATCAGCCGGCTGCGCCAATAATGTACTTTACGGAGATCAAGAACAAACTTGTGAGAGTGCACTTTTTAAGGTTGATGTAGAAGCGCATGTAGAGGACTCCAAAAATAAGACTCGGGTGATTGAAATACTCCTTCCTCGACTTACTATAAATAAGAATTGTCAACAAAGTAAACAAGAACAAACTTGCCAATAGATGGGTGCAATAATTGGGTCATGACGCGCACAAAAGTGCTAAGCGCGTTGTGAGACCAAATGGTATGACCAACCACTCGTAGCGTCATTTATCTTAAATGCCATCTTCCATTCGTCAACAGCTCGGATGCATATCCACAGTTATCCACTGCGGAGATCAATCTTTAGAGATGACGCTAGCACCTGGTATCAAGGCCAGTATATCATCAAACCAAATGGGAATGTAGTACTTCACCGTGATTTTATTAATAGCTCGGTTATCCACACACATATGCCAACTTCCATCCTTCTGAGGGCGAGGCTAGCACAGCATATGGGTGTAGGCTCTCTCAGATGTAGCCTTTTTTAGCGATTCATCAACTTCACGTTTCAACTCAGCGTGCTAGATTGGACTCTTTTGGTAGGTTGGTAAGTTAAGGGTGCTCCAAGGACTAAATCTATGTTGTACTACAACTCCTCGGGAAGATCATCAGGGACCAAATCTTGAAAGTCATGGAGCATGAATTTGACTTTATTAGAAATAGACTCACCCTCATCAGTAATAGGATCCTAACAATATTTTGTGACTAGAGAGAACATTATGCTTTTCTCCTCTCTTTTCCCCGAACTACCACATGACGAGAACACGAAAGATAAGAAGAGCAACTGATGTCGACATGGAGGCGTAGATGGAGGTGACGTATGCTATAATGGGCGAAGGTGTATCTGATGACTGTCCCTCAATATACATTGATACATCATCCTCTGACAGCTCGAGCTTTTAAAGAAAGTCGTGATTTGACATGGTATCAGAGCAGAAGGTCTTGTATTCAAATCCCGGGAGCAACAAATATACCTTGATAATATATTCTCGCACGGGGGGCCAAGAAAATCAAGTCCGGCCCAGGGACAGGGAAATCAATGGCCTATTTATGGTGTGAGTGTCTCTCCACCCTTGTACAGTATGTTCCCGTGCAAAGTTCCACTCCACACGTGTGAGGGAGTGTTAAAGTGCCTCGATATACATTCACACACCATCCTCTAACGGCTCAAGCTTTTAGAGAAAGTGGTGATTAGACAACCTCAACATAGGAAAGTATACATGTTAGCTTCACTGTTGCTTTGTACTTTTCAAGCAAAGCAACAAGGTCAACTGAGGATACGGGTGACATTCATCATAATTATGTCATATCAAATGCCATCTTCATAGATGCCGATTTTAAAGACACTAAAAACCTTCGAGTCACAAGGATGGCAGTGTCATCAAGTCATGCAACCTTGTATAGTTTTGGATGCATTGTATACGTTGTTAACAATTTGAGCTTAAATTGCTTGCGTCTAGGCTTAAAAGCGGCATTGGCTTCGGTGATCTCATAAAATCAAGGGGCGTTTGTGGCAGGAAGATAAATTCTGGATAGCGCTTTAGTTGCTCATGAGTGTATTGATTCAAGATCAGGAACAATGAAGCAAGGCTTGTCTGCAAGTTGGATATCGAGAAGGCATATGATCACATCAACTAGGATTTCTGGGATTACATGCTTCTTTAGATGGAAATTGGTTAGTGGTGGAGGGGATGGATTAGAGCTTGTGTGGAATTTTGCTTCATTCTCTATATCGATTAACGGCTCGCCAAAAGGTTTCTTCAAAGCATCAAGGGGGCTCGGGCAAGGAGATCCTTTATCGCCATTCCTGTTTGTCATTATCAACAAGGTTCTTATTACCGTGCTTTCTAAAGGAGCTACAAACGAATTGTTCAGAGGGTTTAAAACTACAGTTAACGGAAGGCAAATCAACCATCTCCAGTATGCAAATGACCCTCTTCTTTTCTACATAGCTAGTGAAATCGTTGTGGATTATGTGAAAAAATCTGGTTTGCTTTGAAAAGGTCTCGGGGTTAAAGATCAACGTGGCAAAATCTGAAATGCTTGGAGTGCATGTTGGTGAAGGCGAGATAGATCGGTTTGCTTCCATCTTTGGCTGCAAGACGAGGCCTTCCCCTCCACATACTCAAGCCTTCCCCTTTGCATTAGGAAGCCGGCCATTCACCTTTAGGATAGGGTGATTGAGAGGATCGAGAGGAAACTTGCCTCCTAGCAATGTCGTTCTCTTTCCTTGGGTGGCAAACTGAAGCTTCTGAAGATGGCTTTTTCCAATATGCCCATTTACTTCTTATCTCTTTTCAAATGCCCAAAGTTAGTTTTAGACAAGCTGGAGAAACTGAGGAGATTTTTTGTGGAACAATTCTAGCATCAACAAGAAATTCCATCTCCTCAAATGGGATGATGTTAGCACTTTTGGGGGGGGGGGGTGGCCGTAAGAAGCTGGGCGACATGAACATTGCGCTTCTTGGAAAGTGGATTTGGCGCTTTGGGGTGGAAGAGGAAAGACTTTGGAGGCAAATGATTGCAACAAAGTATGGCACATGTGCGGGTGGTTGGTATGTGAGGAGCTCTTCGTTGTATATGGCATCGGCCATCTGGAAGGCGATGGCCGCTACTGAAAACTTGGTTAAATGCGGGATGTCTTTCAGTCTTGGGAACAGTGCTCATATCCACTTTTGGACTGATCCATGGTGTGGAGCCCAAACCGCTTCAAGCCCTATTTCCTAGATTGGCCAGGCTTACTCCTGACTGTTTCATTAGCGTGGCGGACTGTCTCCATTGTCAAAGGATCGATTGTTTGGGCCCCGTCGTTCTGCAGGAATCTTTTGGAGGGCGAGATCGATGAGGCCATTAACCTCTTGAACCTCCTTAACAATGTCAAGCTTGCAGATCTTCAAGATGACATGATGGTTTGGTCGATGCATCGTTTTGGTAAATTTAGTAAAGTCATTCTACGAGCTATCATGGAGCATCCTTCGCACTCAACCCACCCCCCCCACCCCCCCCCCCCCCCCCCCCCCCCCGTCCGTTCCATTTCTAGTTCTATGAAGCTCGCCCTCGTGTGGCAGTCTTTGTTTGGCTTCTTAGTAGCAAGAGAATTCTCACAGTTGACAATTTGCAAAGGAGATCTTTAGTCCCGCCTAATATCTGCTTGATGTGCATGGCAAATGGAGAGTCGATTGATCATCTATTCATCCATTGCTCCTTTGTCAGTAGAGTATGGAGCCACTTCCTCAATCTCATCAAGGTGGAATGGGTGATGCCAAAATCAGTCGACAATTTACTTTGGACATGGCATGGGGAAGGAGTTGGTAGAGCTGGAAAGGTTGTATGGAGACTGCTCATTTTGGCAATTTTTTTGACCTCATGGGGAGCTAGGAACGGCGCTATTTTAGAAATGAGTGTATAGGGGTTGAGGTTGAGGATGTCATTTGTAAAGAGAGAAGCTTTTGGGCATCCCGTCTTTTGCCTGTTGACGACAGCTTTCCTTTTTAATTGTTTTGGCTGCTTGGTGTTGTATTCTTTGCACGCCTTGGCAGCTTCTTAATAAAGTGTTCTTACCTTTCAAAAAAAATACCTCGTGTGAAACGATGTTCATTGCACTACTTCCATCAATGCTTATATTATATTACCTACCCTAGCACTTTACCCACATATGGAAAATAGTGGTCCATCGCTAGTCTTCCGCTTCCTCCTCAGTGGTGACGAGGAGGCGGCATATGATAAGAGTGGAGCCCTCAATCTCAGTTTCAAGTGTGATTTCAGCATGGGAGTCCTCTGGTTGTGAAGCAAGCTCTACATAGGGTTGTTCCATCACGATGTACTCGTTGTAATACTCAGGGTTGTTTGGGTAGTAGGTGTCTCCCTCTTTTTTTCTAAAAGGTAGGTGTCCCCCTCATTACCGTGGTAATAGAGGTTCTTGACTTGCAGACACTCATTACAAAAGTGTCCACTTTATCTGCAAGATAGTGTTCAACATCCTGTCGTTCTCGCCTAAGGGAAGAATTAGGATTGGGAACTCACCCTCAGGTTTCATGTCCCTGTAGTGATGGTTGCCTTTGGTATGAATTCCGTGACAAAGGATGTTGTAAAGGTTGTGTTTGCCTTATAAGCGAAGTCTGCATCTGTGAGCACAGCTAAACGGGTAGGGAGGTAGTCGATAACCTTGCGGTGGAGTCCGGTTAGATGTGGATCAAGACCTTTCCTCACAGAAGATTTCCCAACTAAAGAGCCAAAGCATCGAAGAGTCTGCAACTGCAGCTATCGTTCAACTCGTGGAGCCTTTCGATGAACAGTATCGACCGACTCAAAATCATATATAACCATCTCTCGCTGGATCTCTCAGCATACCCCTACCCAACAGTGTTAACCATTACACAATCAGTTTGTGCAAGCTTTACAACGAACAGAAAGCTCATTAAACTTCTCAATGTAGTCATCCACCAAATAAAATTCCCTTTTTGAACACAAGGAACTCCTAAAGAAGGTTAGGTATGTAGTCTGAAGGCAAATACTTACTTTCTATCTACTCTCATGTCACACCACCTAGTGATAGAAGGGCGACCCATGATGAGATTGTCGTCATCAATGCTTTGCCACCAGATTCTTGTTGGGCCCTTCAGCTTGACATTGACAAAGGCTAATCGTTGGACATCGTCCATGTCATACCATGCAAAATAATCTTCAAGTGTTGCAGTCCAGTGGAGAAAAGCCTTTGCATCAAGGTGACCTATTAAGTCTAGAAATTCAACTCATACTTTCTTGGGCGTTTCTAACAAGTCGTCGTGGGCACTTTCTACAAAGAGTCATTGCATTTAGTCATAACAGGCTTCCGAAGACCGATACACTTTTTATTCACCAAAGGTTCTAGCTAGACACCTAGTTGCGGATTTGGGTTACTACTAGGATGTCCGCTAGAGTCAGGTTCCTCTCCATGTCATTCCCCTCATAGCTAGTCAATAGTGGCTTCCAAGCTAGCTACCCTTGTGAATAGCTTGATAATGCAATTATGTCACTATTGATTGATCAGCCTTCCTCGATAAATGTGACCACTATAGGTGGATATCGTATCAGGGGAGCGACGCCGACAAAGTAATGGATAGAATATCTGGGCTATAATAGAGGATTGTTAATGGACTGAGATTCTGGACTTTATGGGTTGGAACAAGGGTTGGAATTTGGAATGTTAATGGTTGGATTCTAGGCTTTTAACAGACAGGAATATAGGGCTAGATATGGGCTTTTAATGGGCTGGTTTTTTGGGCTCTTAATGGGTTGGAATAGGGGTTGGATTTGGACCATTAATGGGTTGGTTTTCTAGGCTTTTAATTGGCTATTATAGAGGCTGGGTTTGGACTATTAATGGGTTGGTCTTCTGGGCTTTTAATGGGCTAGCAGAGTCTCCCCTTGTTAATTGGACATTTGGACTTTGTAAAAGAAAAAAAAAAAAAAAAAAAAGTGAAGAGAGTAGTTGGAATAGATGCAACGATGAAAAAATGGAGAGGATGTAAATTTTTAATGATTCACGAACCAAAAGATTATGATTGCTGTGATTCAGTACTTTAATCCAGTTGTTGGAACCTAGCTTGGATACCAATCTGGCACAACTGGCTAATGGGAAGGATCGGCCCAACATGCCTCTAAGTTAAGCACAAGAATCACAAACAAAGTAGAAAACAATATAAGAATTTTCATGTTCATTTCAAAGGTGCCTTGAGACTACTCATGTTGAGCCCCCTTAAATAGGCTTCTTAAACATACAGAGAAGGTTCTTGATGTCATTGACAACTAATGACTAGTTACAAAAATTGAAGAGTAATCAAGAAAGATACTCAATAAATAAGAGAGATCCAATGGAATTTTATTGCATGGTTGGCTGATTGATTTTGCATACCTAGCTGCCTAATTAAGAGGCTTGGGCTTCCTTACTGATGGGTGAGTTGTGAGGCTTAGGCTTGGACCTATTGGACATGGGCCCGGCCCATGAATCTTCAGCTCAGTTCAGACTGCATCAATGTTCCAATTTGCTGGGAATCTTCTGGAATTCCGGCAGGTCCCCCCATACAATTTCAAAAATGATATTTAAAGTAGGACGGATGTTTGGATCTAATTGCAATTTGAAAGAGAGAATGTAGGGAGGAAAGATGGGAAGGTTTCAAACTCTTTAAAAGCTACAATTTATTAAAGTTGAGATAAGGAAATGGAGCCAAGCTAATTTTGGAGCAAATAATATATGAGGAAGAATTATTATTTTTCAGCAAGCGAAAGTCTGGATAGAAAAGAAGGGCAAAGAAAGGAAGGTCAGAGAGAGACAAGGACCAGGCTTAAAATCAACTATCAAGTTATTCAAAGAAGGAAAGAGCCAGCATGGAGGCAAAAGTCAAGGTCAACGTGGTTAAAGGAAGGGAATAAGAATACCTCTTTCTTTCTTCAGATGGCAAATGGGAGGCAAGGCAAAATCATAACCATAACCTCTAGGTTCAAAATTTGATTGTAAGAGCCAAACAGGATATCCATAGGCCAAACCTCGATAGGCTTGCTTTTAAGCAAATTTCACGAGGTAGCAGGGTCAATACTCAATAGAAAGAGATTTTGAGGAGGTAGTTCAAAGGGATGTTGGGGAATGGATAGATACAAGGCTCCAGTTTCAAATGGGTTCTCCATGGCATTGTCCGGGAGTAATGGGACTTCGTCAAGGAGAAGATCATGTGCGTCATGAAAGAACTCCAAAAGTGTTATTTTGAACAACACAATCATTAAAATGCTCATTCCCAAGATCAAAGAGGTAACAAAAATTAAAGACTTTTAGGTGGATAAGTTATGTTGGGTGGGGCCTACAAAATACTTGCAAAGTGTCTTTTGATGTAGTTGAGGGAGGCTTTAGGCCAAGTTATCTCAATAAGTAAAGAAGCGTTTGTGAAGGGCTGGCAATTGGATTGAATCTTAGTAGCAAACGAATGCATTGACTTGAGGAAGAAGAAGGGTGATCCCTATATTGTCTGCAAGATTGATATGGATAAAGCATATAATCATGTGGGACTGGGACTTGTTATTTTATAGCATGCAATTGATGGGTTCAAGGCTAGATGGATTAGATAGATAAAGCGTGCTTGTATATCGCCAGCATCCTTCTCTATTTTAGCTAATGGGTCCCCATGTTTCTTCTTTAGGAGTTACAGAGCTCTTTGGCAAGGTGATCGTATCCCCTTTTTTCTCTATTAACTTGAAGAAGAGTCTAGGTATGCTATTAGGGGAAACTACTTATATGGGCCTAATCAAAGGATTTGAAATTAGTTTCTATGTGCTTTCTATATCACATCTGCAGTTTGCAAACATACACTAATCATTGTGATGCTTCCTTGGATCATGTGAAGATTCTAATAGGGACCTTCAGATGCTTTGAGGCAAGTTTGAGGCTTCATGTTAGCGTCAAAAAGAGTGTCATGGTAAGGATAGCTTCAAGTGAGGACATCAAGAATTTGACAAACTAGATGGGGTGCAAGAAGGTTAGCCTTCCGATCAAATATCTTGATTAGGTGGAAATCATCAACTTTCGTATTTTGAGACCCCATCACTGAGAGGATTGAGAAAGATCTAGCTGGGTGGAGCTTATTTGTGTTTGAGTTGTAGAACTCTGCTCATCAATATGGCCATGGCCAATCTCCCGGTGTGCTAACCTATCTCTTTTAAGGATATCAGTGGAGAAGCCAAGGAGAACTAAAAACTTGGAGAGAAATTTTTAATGGGAAGGCAATAGCAAGTGGCATAAGTTCTATCTTGTGCAGTGGGAGAATGAAAAAATAAAAAACGAATGGAGATATGGGGTTGGGAAGGGTAAGGGAAAATTTGTACCCTTTTAATTAAGCGGTGGCAGAGATTTAGTAGCTAGTTCTGTTCTGGCTTTGTAATTTCGTTTCTGTTTGTTCTTCTATTCTGGCTGTTCAGCCAGACAGTTCTTTAATAAAATGATTCGTAGCTCCTCAAATAAAAAAATAGTGAAAAGGCAGATGCGCTTTGGAGATCGGTCATCAATCTGAGATATGAAGAGTCATTTGGGGTTGGTTTCCGAGTAAACATCCCAAGAATGCAAGCTTTAACATGTGCAAAGCTATCTATACATTCAGAAGAACAAACTCTAAAAGGAAGTCAAACCTTTTCTCAAAGGGCAAGTAGCTTGTTTGCTAATGGTGTCTGGTAAGTCATGGGGCATGGTGACAGGGTGAGGTATTGGCATGATTCATGGCTCAACGAGGCCCAATTGTTAGAATCCTTCCCTTCACTTTTCCACTTAACTGTAAACAAGGAAGCCATGGTAGCAGATTGCTACAATCTAAGGGGAAGTAGTAGTGTGGAATGTGCTACTTCACCAGAATCTAAACTAGGAGATTACCTCTTTCGGACTGCTTATTTGAAAATTGTATGATGTGCAAATCCACATTTTCTATAATGATAGGAAAACTTCGAAATGATGAAGGAATGACAGATATTCCTTGAAATCATTTTTGCATTCCATGATGCCGATGGCCGAGAATATTTCTCCATTTACTAAAGTGTAGAAGTCCTCCATGTGACCTAGGGTCCAAATTCTTCTATGGATTGTCATGGCCAACAAAATCGTCAGAATTGACAACCTCAAGAAGAGGAATATCATGATGCCAATTATGTCTTTCATGTGTAAGAAGCTGAAGAATCAGTAAATGTTTTTTTCTGATCTAATCACAGGATTGGGGAAGGGGTCATTTGGGGTGTCTTTAGTTCTAAATGTTTCCAGTTCAGATCTAATTACAGGATGGGAGGAAGGGCTGTTCGCCCCCCGAGGAATTATTATTTCGCAAATGTATCAGCCGCCCTTTTTTTTTTTTTCTTTTTTTCCTTTTTATTCACCATCATGAGTGGAATGTAGGCAGAGACACTCTGGTGGAATAGCTAATTAGAGTGATCCTTCACATGGGCGTAGAATGGGCTATGCACAATCAAGAATTTCAAGGGATTTTTCTATCAAACGTTATGAACAATTGGAATTATTGCGGAAGAGATTCTTAAGGCAAGAAGGACCAGCGCTTCCTATGCGACATGGACTGCCATCTTTGATGCTTTTGTAATTTTTATATTTTGCTTGGCTCATTTTTCTGGGATGATCACTCATCATCACTCATTGATCAGGGGTTGATGATCCACTTCTTTCTAACAAAATTCATTTGCCATACAAGAAAAAAAAAAAAAAAAAAAAAAGATGCTTCACAACAACTAAAATATTATACAAACCACCACTCAGATAATGTCGACCATAATGTAAACAATGAAACCACGTGCTTGATTACTAAAAAAAATATCGAGATAACCCTTGGAATAATAACACTTACATTTGCTACAGCCATAGAGATATCCAATGAAATAAAGTAGCAAATTAAATACAGCAGAGAAAATCAAAGAAGATGCCCATGATCATATTTAGAATAACCCCAAGGAATTAACATGAAACATTTATTGGAATGTAGAATTTTGTTTCGATAAGCTAACAGACCAATCATAAGAAATGACACTTGAACTAATAAACCAAGTGCAAAAACTGAAAATAAGCACTCTCACATAGCATACAAATAACAATAGCACAGAAAAATGGCAAGATGCAATTGGCAATCTAAAAGGGATCAACAAAAAATGAGACTGAAATACTCACAGCATCAATAACCCACCCTAGGATTTCAATGTTGAAGAAATGGAGCAATATGTTTTTAAAAAATGTCACTAACACCTTGAGACATCTAACTTTGAGACATCGAAACACTACACAACCCTATAATAGTCTCACAAAAAATATATTTCAATGGAACATCCAAGATTTGAGAATGTACTACACTGCGAGAACTTAGGAAATTGAGATCACTTACAAACACAAAACATTGTGGAAAGATTCAAGCACATATTGCATCTCATAAACCAAAGCTAAAAGAAATAACTCCCATTAACAACTGATCTGTTAATCCTGACACCCTTCTCACCCAACCACAATCAAACAATAACAGAGGGTACCGCTTTTCCAGTTGCCAAGATTTTGCACTCCCAATGCACGCATATCAGTTCTCATTCCCATCATTAAAAAGTAATGCGATATACAGAATCCTCAATTAGAATCCTCCGAACTAACAAAACTAGGAACTGATCCATCACAAAGTAGTACAGACAAATCCATAAGCAAAGTGGGCTGCAAGCACTTAGGAAAGGACTCAAATAGGCCTTCGCACAAAACTAAATCACTACATTTACATGAAGATAGCATAACAACCAGTAAAGGTTGCTCTCCAGATTTTGTCATTGCATAACATGTATTAGTAATGCAACTGCATGCCAATGCTCGTGGAAACAGACATTGTCATCAGGAAGCCTATGCAGAATCATACAGATGGATCCACAATTTCAAAATGGATGAAGCACATTGTCTTCAGTAAATAGCTGTAATGCAGAAACCCTGCAAGTTTGCCTATTCGCCCACATACACTCCCACAAGGAAAAAAATCATAGAATGGCAAACACCACAATTGATTGAAAACTAGGCCAAAAAACTTCCACATGATAAGACCTTGGGCATCCAATACCATACACAAGAAACTAATGGCTGAGGCATATAGCAACATCCCAACTTCAAATGGGAAAGCAACCAAACAGAAATTTTCCCAAATCCCTCAACAGTTGCATTCCTAGAGCAAATAACTGAAGCAGAAACTGTGAAAAAAGCTCACCACTTCATTTGCACATTCTCCAGAAAGAATAGTAATATAATAGAAAAGCCCACAATTAATTAAAAACCAAGACAAAGTTCTCCATATGACCAGGCCTGGAGCATCCAATACCACAGTGGTTGAAATTCATAGAAAAAAGAAAATTGTAGCAGCATCACAACTTCAAATGGGAAAGGAAGCAGGAGTGGCATCTTGAGCAGAAAGTTCCTGTAGCTAAGCTCATATCACTTAACAGGTTGTGCTTAAGACTAAAGAAGTGGACATAGAATCCCTGAAAATTCATCAATTAGCACCCACATGCTTCTGCAAAGAATGATCACAAAATGCAAGCCCACAACACAAAATGCAAAGAAGAAGAAGCGGCCAAAAGTTTATGCATGATACGGCCTTGGGTATCCAACACCACAAACAAGATGCTAATGGTTGAAACTTCCGAACCATGCCAACTTACAAAAAGAAAGTAATTGACAAGAAATTTGTTCATATATTTTCTTTTCTTTCTTTTTTTTCCTTTATGAAGTTTACAGGTTGCACTCTAAGAGTAAATAAGTGAACACGAACCCTGAAGAAATTCATTCATTCACAAAGAAAGATCACCAGATTCACCACGCAGCAAAACCACAATGGATAGGAAACAAAACCAAACATACTCCACATGTAAGGCCTTGGGCATCCCACACCATACACAAGAAACCTGTAGTTGGAATTTGTATCAGCAACCCAACCTCAAATCGGAAAATAACTCTAACTGATTTTGCCATATTGCCTGGCAGGCTGCACACGTAGAGTAACCAAGAAAACACAGAAATCAGGCAAAGTATGCCATTAAACTCACACTCTTCTACAAAGACAAGTCACTCGATAGAGCCCATGATTAACTGAAAGCTACGCCAAAAATCTTCTGCATAATGAGGCCTTCGACATCCAACACCATACACGAGACTAGCGGTTGAAATTCGTAGCAGAATCCCAACTCGAAATGAGAAACTAATCAGCAAGAAATTTTGCATACATCACTTAACAGGTTGAAGTAAAAGCGAGCTCTAAGTGCATACGCGCATAAGGCATTTCAGAAGCCAGCTGCAGCAATGTTATCTACAACAGCTGACAAATAACAAGGGCAATTTAGAACTTCTAACCACGAGAAACAGAGGGTGATCTTAGCCCCCACATGATACCATTCTCTCCCACATCAAGCACAAAACAACTGACGTTACAAGTCCCAATTTTCACACACAAACCACACATGAAGCACAACAACCACGAAGGAAGCACAATTCACGCCATATCCAATCATTCAAGAAAATGCCTCCATACAAGAGGAGTCTATTGAGCAAAATTCAAGCTCCAAAAAAGATGTCCGCAATTTATGATGTTTGCTCAGTAAGTAACTAACCTGACATAATCACTGTTTTAGAAATGCCAACAGCTTCATTCTTTGAAGGAAAAGAGATTTCTATCCTATCATCCAAGGTCTGGATTCAGAGTGTCTCTTGATGGACAAGAACAGTCAATTGCATTATTAAGAAGATGCAGTGACCAACCAGATTGAAAAGAACAGACAGGATGGATCATCCCAAATCCCCCAAATCAACAACCTTACAAATGGCATGTATATCTACCAAACCAACAATGGCAAGAATTAGCTACAAAGATAACGGAAGATAGACTTTCCAATGGAATAGTCCACATTACACAATGGCAGTTAACATCCGTTTATGGCAAACATCAATGTCTTGCTCTGTCACTTACTGTACAACAGTTACACATGGCTAAACATCTTGACCTATAAATGATAAAGCATGGGATTGGTCGACAATCCTCCACTACGAATGACTTGCTTCCTCAGCACTGGTGAAATGTCACCGCTGCAGTGAGGGTAACAAGAGCAGGACCTATCTGCATTCCAGCTAAACATAACCAATGTTTCGTAGATTACGTTGTCTTGCCTTCTTCTGGACTGACCGGAAGGACAAAAAGAAGATTGCCAACCAAAGCCAACAACCTCTGAATGGTGTTCCAAAACCTAACTGAGAAGTAACATGAGCTTACTGTTCCCGTCAGAGGACCTGAAAGGAGACACAAGTATAATCACAATCAATTCGCAAAAGCATCCATACGCACCTTGTTGTTGACCGGTTCTCTTATCCTTTATCAAAGCAACCTCTATAACATTTCCATGCTCCTCAAACAAGGGGCGAATCTGACATTGAATAAGAGACAATTAGTTGGAATGTTAGCCATCCTTCTAGAAGGCATACAGGGGTGAATGCAACATCTGTTGATAATAAAAGCAGGAACTCTCCATCAAAAGTTAAAAAAGTCTATACTCAACATGATAGATAATAGTGGGGTAGCATCAAGGATTGAACGGATACACATGGGATGATATGCCCAAGTCTCAGTCAAAACAGTCCCAAACCCCACAAAATGCATTAAAACATATTAATAAACATTTCTAAATACTTGTCTCCCTCAAATATGGGTTTATAATAGGTGAATCCAGAGGTTCTTGGTGTTACTAGCTCGTATCATCAGGCACCAGAACTGATACGTGTCAAGCGATACATATTGGTTTCAGACAACACTTCAGAACTTGCTCAGAATCTTTTGCCAAGGAAAGCATTGGAGTAAAATGTGAGCAAACAATAGTAGATAATACATAAAATGACTAGTCAAATTTCCAACCTGTAATTACACATTATAAAAGGAACTATAGTAATCATACGGAAGAGTTAACAAGTACAAAAGAGTGTCTTTCCCAAAGAACCAAAAAGAAGAATCGATAAAAATAGTAAAAAATTCACATATTGGAGCTTTTGATGCCAAGCATTTCCAGTGTATCTGGAATGCAAGACTAGGACACATATAAGCAAGAAGTAAACAAACTTGTACTAGTAACTTAAAGCAAAAGGAGAAAATAAATACATATACAATAATTACAGGTACCAAAACCAGAAATGTTACAGAAAATCTTGTAAAATAGTTCTTTTTTTGTTTTTATTGTTTATTTAACACTGCTTTCATGATTTGTATAGGCTTTAGTTCCATTAGCAAGTTGTCTAAAATGTTTTAACTTATTCACTTATATTATGCCGACACTGATACACCAGTAAAGGAAAAATGAATTTACAACATATTTTCAATGATGAATAAAAACAACAAACAAAATCCAAAAACTATTTGAGGCCAAGGATATCATTTGATGACTGAAAACAGATAAAGGTTTGGTTATTGCTGAATGCAATCAAGTTCATGCATGATGATGCAAGAAAACTTACATCTTCTTCTGTAGCTGTCCTTGGAACAGACCCAATGAAGAGTTTAGCAAACTTGCCACCATCTATCTTATCTGGGAAAAATAACATCAGTAATGTGAGAAAGAAAGATCAATTTGTCCATTTTTTAAAAAAAAAAATGACTAGAGTTAAAGGCAAATTGAGTACACTTAACATTATGAAGAATAACACAACTAAGAGAATAGATTTGTCCATAAAAAGCCATTGAAGGTAAAGGCAAATTGAGTGCATGTGTATTAATTATTCGAAAGAAAGAGCAAATGCTGATAGCGGCATACACACAAGCTAATGCAAGACAACCAAGGTATCCCGTATCGGTATCGGTTGGCGTAACGGTGCCCTCCGATACCGATACGGATACGGGGGTGTAACGGCGATGCAGGGGTGTAACAGCCCGTAACGGTGCAAATTTTAATTTTTTTTTTGCCAAAAAAATATGAAAAAAATATGGATTACTCCAAATATACATTCATTTATAAATTGGAACAAATTTATGGTGGTGTAACGGTCCACTCTTTGGTGAGAAGTTGTATCGGACTGTCTGATGAATTTATGAACCAGATAACCTAAATTTGACTACAAAATTCATATATTTAATTTTCTAAATATCTAATTGATATACTTAACAATTTGATATCATTTCTCCCAATAGTTCTTGAAAAAAAATGAAATTAAATTCAGGTAGATGGCGTTGCCAATTTGGGGCTGACTTGGAAGACCAATCCATGCCCCAAATCAGCCTCAAATTCATGCAATTTATTGGCATTATCCCACTTATGAATTGGTGGACATTTATTGGATAGTGAATCATGAAAAAAATCAAAAGGCCCTATTTTAAAAAATAAGTGTCCACAATTAACAATTAAAACTATTCAAACAAATTGATTTTGGCATTGTAAGTTAGCAACAAGGTATCCCGTATCGGTATCGGTTGGCGTAACGGTGCCCTCCGAAACCGATACGGATACGGGGGTGTAACGGCGATACAGGGCGTAACGGCCCGTAACAGCACAATTTTTTTTTTGGTCAAAAAATATGAAAAAATATGGATTAAATCCGGAATATTCTAGCATTCCAAATATGCATTCATTTATAAATTGGAACATGTTTATAGTGGTGTAACGGTCCACTCTTTGGTGAGAAGTTGTATCGGACTGTCTGATGAATTTATGAACCAGATAACCTGAATTTGACTACAAAATTCATATATTTAATTTTCTAACTATCTACTATCAATGATAGATATATTAGAATGAATGTAATATAAATATCTTACATTTAGGTGTTTGCAATTATTTTGAGGGTCAAAATTCATGCTTAAATAGAAAAAAAAATATAAATGACCCCACCCCAATATGTAAAATGCACATTAACATGTTCAACTATGATTATCACATCATATGGGATCATTAAAACAGCAAAAGAATTATTAAAAAATGATTTTTTGAATTTTCAAAAAAAGGGCCAAAATAAATGCGTAAATAGAAAAAAATATTAAAAAATATAAAATGACACCCCAAATACGTAAAATGCACATTAACATGTTCGACTATGATTATCACATCATATGGCATCATTAAAACAGCAAAAGAATTATTAAAAAATGATTTTTTGAATTTTCAAAAAAAGTGCCAAAAAAAATGCGTAAATAGAAAAAAATATTAAAAAAATATAAAATGGCACCCAAAATATGTAAAATGCACATTAACATGTTCGACTATGATTATCACATCATATGGCATCATTAAAACAGCAAAAGAATTGTTAAAAATGATTTTTTGAATTTTCAAAAAAAGGGCCAAAATAAATGCATAAATAGAAAAAAATATTAAAAAAATAAAAATGGCACCCCAAATATGTAAAATGCACATTAACATGTTCTACTATCATTATCACATCATATGGCATCATTAGAACAGCAAAAGAATCACTGAAAAATGATTTTTCGAACTTTCAAAAAATGGCTAAAATAAATGCGTAAATAGAAAAAAATATTTTTTTTAAAATATAAAATGGCACCCCAAATATGTAAATGCACATTAACATGTTCTACTATGATTATCACATCATATGGCATCATTAAAACAGCAAAAGAATTATTAAAAAATGATTTTTCAAATTTTCAAAAAAAGGGCCAAAATAAATGCGTAAATAGAAAAAAATATTAAAAATATAAAATGGCACCCCAAATATGTAAATGCACATTAACATGTTCTACCTATGATTAACACATCATGACATCATTAAAACAACAAAAGAATCATTAAAAAATAATTTTTTGAATTTTAAAAAAAGGGCCAAAATAAATGCGTAAATAGAAAAAAATATAAAAATATATAAAATGAAAATGGCATCCCAAATATGTAAAATGCACATTAACATGTTCTACTATGATTCACACATCATATGGCATGATTAAAACAACAAAACAACTATTAAATTAATTTTTCAAATTTTAAAAAAAGAGGCCAAAATTCATGGGTAAATAGAAAAAAATATTTTTAAAAATATAAAATGGCACCCCAAATCTTAAAAATGCACATTAATATGTTCTACTACTATGATTAACACATCATATGGCATCATTAAAACAGCAAAAGAATCATTAAAAAATAATTTTTCGAATTTTCAAAAAAAGTCCAAAATAAATGTGTAAATAGAAAAAAATATAAAAATGGATGTACGATAACACCTACAGCATTAACCTATGGTGTGGTCCACCTGAGATTTGGATATTACTAATTTTTTGGATCCTGACCTAAAATGATGTGGCAAAATGGATGGACCATATGGATAAAATATATATATCATGGTGGGGCCCACTCGGGTTGATCGGATGGAAATAAATGTTACCGTGCGCCTACGAATTGTTTAACCGTGAAAGTCATTATCTCTGCTGCTATTTTTGGTGTGGTCCAGATGATCCCTGGATATAATTCATTTTTTGGGTGGTGCTATAAAATGATCTCTTAAAATTGATGAACGGCATAGATGTAATAAATACATCACTGTAGAGCCATATAACTTTGATCTCCTTTGAACAGTTCGTACAACTCGGAGCTCGAGGAGTGTCAGCGCTCGTCGTTGCGTGACACGTACTACAGCAGCTGCTGCTGGAAATAAAATTTAAAAAAAAAAAAAGGAGAGAAACCGAAAAGAAAAAAAGAGGGAAAGAAAGAAAAGAAAAAAGACGGAAAGGGGGGAAGAGAGATTGAGAGAGAGAGAGAGAGAGAGAGTGAGAGAGGGAGGAAGAAGAAGAAGAAGAAGAGGAAAAGCTGCAGCCGCAGCCGCAGCTGCTCGAGAAGAAGAAGAAGAAGAAGAAGAAGAATAAAAGAAGAGAAGAAGAAGAAGAATAAGAAGAAAAGAAAGAAAAGAAGAAAAGAAACGAAAAAAGGTATTTTTTTTTTTTTTTTTTTTCCAGGGCCCGTAACAGCCGTTACGGGTCCGTAACGACCGTTATAGCCCGTAACGGCCGTTACGGTCACAGATCCATAACGGCCGTTTTGACCCCGTATCGCGTAACGGGTCCCACCGTTACCGTTACGTATCGGCCGTTATGGCCGATACGTAACCGATTTGGCACACCCTGGTTAGCAATTACAGTCCATAATTTAATTGGTAAATTTTAAGTTAATACATGTCTTGTGTATAATTTTTTAAGGGCCCGAATTAGGTGGTACTCGGATTGTGAAGTGTAGCACACGAGTGTCAAAGTTTTTTGGGCCCCACCCGTGATGAATGTGTTATATCCACACCATCCATCCATTTTGCCAAATAATTTTACGGCATGAGCCCAAAAATGAGGCAGATCCAAAGCTCAGGTGGACCGCACCATAAGAAACAACAATAATTAAACATCCACCATTAAAAATTTATTGGGGGCTTTAGATCAAGCTGACATGTGTGTTTTCCCTTCATCCACGTCAGTGTGACCCTATTAACAGGTTAGATGGAAAATAAACATTACAGTGGACCCTAAGAAATTTTTAATGTTGAGCATTCTATAACCATTGTTTCCTATGTTGTGGTCCACCTGCGATTTGGATCTTACTAACTTTTTGGATCATGACCTAAAATGATGTGGCAAAATGGATGGACGGCATGAATAAAATACATACATCATGGTGGGGCCCACGTGGCACGTGTACCATTTATGAACTTGTGCGATAAAAGTGTGTTGCGTACCCAATCCATTCATTTGACGTTAGCAATTCCTGTGGGTCTGATCATGAGGTATGTGTTATATCTAAACCGTCCATTCATTTGACGAGCTCGTCTTAAGGCTTGACACAAAAAATAATGCAGATTTAATTATCAAGTGGACCACACTGCAAAAAGCAGTGGGGGATTGAACGTTTACCGTTGAAACCCTTTTTGGGATCACAGAAGTTTTGGATCAATATGAAATTTGTTTTTCCTCTTCATTCAGGTCTTTTTGACCTTACGAACAGATTGGATGGAAAATAAACGTTATGGTGGGCCCTACGAATTGTTTAACGGTGAAAATCATTATCTCTACTGTTATTTTTGGTGTGGTCCAGACGATCTTTGGATATGATTCGTTTTTTGGGTAATGCTCTGAAATGATCTCTAAAAATAGATGAACGGTGTCGATATAATAAATACATCACTGTGGAGCCCATATAACTTTGATCTCCTTTGAACCGTTCGTACAACTCGGAGCTCGAGGAGTGTCAGCGCTCGTCTTAGCATGACACGTACCTGCAGCAGCTATACAGCTGGTGTGTGGTACACCAGCTAATCCGCTTCCTATTTTTTTCTGATACGAAAAGAAAAAAGAGGGAAAGAAGAGGGAAACCAAAAAGAAAAAGAGGGAAAGATGAGGGAGAGGGAGAGGGAGAGAGAGAGAGAGAGAGGGAAGAAGAAGAAGAAGGCCACAGCCGCACCCACACCAATCCAGAAGAAGAAGAAGAGGAAGAAGAAGGAGAAGAAGAAGAAAAGAAAGAAAAAAGAAAAAAAAAATGGTACGTTTTTTTTTTTTTCCTATTTTCTTTAGTCGTAACAGCCGTTACAGGACGTAACGGCCGTTATGGCCCGTAACCGCCGTTATGGTCACAAAATCGGGGGGGTGCCCGTTTCGACCCCGTATCGCGTAACAGTGTCGACCGTTACCGTTACGTATCGGCCGATACGGCCGTATCATAACAGATACGGGACACCCTGAGGACAACTAACCACTTGCTCCAAAAGCTCGAACTGATAGGTGAATCATAACCTTTATCTCATAGCCCAGGCCCCACTTCCCATGGGTTAGGTCATCGGCCGAACCCCCCTCGTGGGCCCCACATCACATGAGTATTGCCTCACACGGGCCGCCCACCCCGAGTGTGCCCCCGGATCCCACAAGCCCAATGCGAAAATCCCCCCTCCCCCCGATGTTCTTGCATGTGAAACATCAGTTTGAAAGAAAAAATATGTATGCGAACGTTCACATCAAGGAATGAATATCAGTTTCGATTTACCATATTGGTCACCACCGATCCGAGTCATGTAACCCCATATCGGGCCATTTCAAGTCAACAAAGGCATATACAATTGTATCATTCATGGACAAAACCTGTCTATATCAGGCGATACGTACAAGTTTCGAGTGATACTTTGAACCTTGGTTTACATACAAGTGTTGTATGTAATCACTTCTCATCTATCTACCAACGTGGCAAAAAGAAAAGGGAGGAAGACCTTCCCAAGGATGTTATTGCTAGGTCAACTCACTTGTGTCATCAGGACTTCACAACAAACGTGCCACTAACACACACACTTGTACATAGTATGGGCCATCCATCAAATGGGAATCACTTTGGGAGTACCCACACTTGACCTAAACCCACCCAGTCTAGACCTAACTCATGAATCTCATGGAGCCAGTCTAAATCCTATTATACCTAGACCCAAACAATTAAAGAAATGAGTTGGCTAATTTGGGATTAGAGAATTGGACCCGCCCGGTCCAAACTCATATTTCAAAGGGTTGGGTTTGAAGCCAAAATAAATCAATTCTAGGGCTCCCCTTGACCTAACCATTTTGCACCCCCATGATATTCTCTACTTCACCAGAGCTTTCATGAAATGCATCATTAATATTATCTCGGTAAGTCATGAGTGTAGGAAGAAGACCAGGATGAAAGAATAAATAAAAGAAATATTTTATGATGCCAATCACCATGTTTGACAGATCTATAACACTTTTACCACTATAAGATAATTCTCCCCATTTCCACTCACTAACTCATCGTGGACATATGGTATCTACAAGCATATCTGATACGGACACCAGGCCATTCAAAGTATATCAACGCATGAGGCGTGCATTACCCGTGTCAATGTGGTTAGATGACGGATACGGGTCGAGTCTCTAGAGGTTGAAGACCTTACACATGTGTTCATGACATGTGTAAGTTGCTTAGAGGAGACATTTGGACCATTGGATCGCGAGGATGGTGCGATCGGACCGTTGGATCGTCACGGCCCACCTTCATTATACCACCTTCACGGCACTATCATCGGGGGCCCATCGGGCATCTTAAATTTACATCTAGTTTATGAACATTTGAGTTAATTAAGTTTTGAGACAGTTTGTGCACAATTTTGTGCGAATTTCTTTTTTTTGAAACTTTTTTTTAGTAGGAGTATTTTGGTATTTTCATGTAATTAAGAATTTATAAGGGTTGCCCTAAACCCATAGCATGTTATGTGATGTTTTATGAAAAAGAAAAAAGAGCTTTTTGCTTCTGACGATTTCGTCTTCGACTTCCAGCGATTGGAAGAGGGCGTGAGGCCCAAGTAAACGATTTTTCATCCCCTACTTCTTTCTCCTTCTCTCTTTTCTCAAGTTAATCTTTTCTTTAACCCCATTCTCTTCTTTCTCTCCTAGAATCAGTGTTCGAAATATCGATACTATCGGCCGATATTATCGTTATCGGCCCCCAGCGAGACGAAACTCGTCCGATAACCCCCGGAAGATACAAAATCCAAAATCCAGATATCGCACGATATATCGTCCGATATCGCGCTATATATCATCGATATCGCCGATACATTGTGCGGTATCGCGGTATTTCCTCCATTATTGTCGAAAATCGACAAACAGACTCATGGAAACTCATGGTACGTTTGCAGGGGACTCGGTTGTGGAGAATCAAAAAAATGTGAACTAGAAAAAAAAAAAAAAAAAGAGAGAGAGAGAGAGAGAGAGAGAGAGAGAGAGAGAGAAATCGAAGAGTACCTGTAGTCGTTGGCTGTAGCGGTGATTGTCGGGATTTCTCGGATATTCCGGCGAGGAATCAGGTCGGATTGAGGAACCGTTCCTTCCGGCGAGAGAGAACGTGGGGTCCGAAAGCCTTGCGTGCGTGAAAGAGAGAAAAAGGAAACCCTTGCATGAAGGAGAGGGAAATTGAAGAAGAGGGGCGCGGATGGGTGAAAAGTCGAGAGAGCCGCGCGTGGTGGTTTACTCAGTACCCTCTTATCGTACTCAGTCAACTCAATTGGGCCCACCTTTAATGTATGTGGTCTATCCACGCCAAGGTGTGTCGTATCCGTTACGATACGGCCGTATCGGCCGATACATAACGGTAACGGCTGACACCGTTAAGCGATACGAGGTCGAAACGGCCGTTATGGAATTCTGTGACCGTAACGGCTGTTACGGGCCTTGAAAAAAAAAAAACTTACCTTTTTCGTTTCTTTTCTTCTCTTTCTTCTTCTTCTTCTTCTTCTTTTTCTTCTTCTTACAATGGGGCTGCGGCGCTGCTGCGGCTGCTCTCTCTCTCTCTCTCTCTCTCTCTCTCTCTCTCTCTCTCTCTCTCTCTCTCTCTCTCGGTTCGGTCCCCTCTCTGCTTTCCGTCTTTTATTTTCATTTCCCTCTCTTTTCTTTTCTTTTTCCAGCAAAACCGAACGGAATGGCGTGGCTATTTCACAGCCACGCAATTTTCTTTTTCTTTTTTTTTGTATAATCTGCAGTGTACGCTGCATAGTGCACACTCACTATTTATTGCATGCGGTGGGGCTCACCTTGATTTATGTATGGTAAATCCATGCCCTTCATAATTTTTCAAGTTCATTTTAAAGCATGATCCTTCAAATGAAGGGATCAAAATCTCAATTGGACCACGCAGTTGGGATTGAATGCCCGCCGTTAAAATCTTCTTAAGGCCCATTTTGTGATCCACCTAAGATTTGGATCAGCCTCATTTTTTGGTCCATGCCCTAAAATAAGTGGGCAAAAAGGATGGACCACATGGATATACAACAAATGCCATTTTATATATATTTTATATTTTTTCTATTTACGCATTAAATATGGCCATTTTTTTTTTTTAATTCGAAAAATCATTTTTTAATGATTGTTTTGTTGTTTTAATCATGTCATGTGATGTGTTAATCATAGTAGAACATGTTAATGTGCATTTTACAGATTTGGAGTGCCATTTTATATTTTTATTTTTTTTTTCTATACGCATTAATTATGGCCCTTTTCTTTTAAATTCAAAAAATCATTTTTTAATGATTGTTTTGATGTTTTAATCATGCCATGTGATGTGTTAATCATAGTAGAACATATTAATGTGCATTTTACAGATTTGGGGTGCCATTTTATATATTTTTTATATTTTTTTCTATTTACGCATTAATTATGGCCCTTTTTTTTAAATTCGAAAATCATTTTTTAATGATTGTTTTGATGTTTTAATCATGTCATGTGATGTGTTAAGCATAGTAGAACATGTTAATGTGCATTTTACAGATTTGGGGTGTCATTTTATATATTTTTATATTTTTTTCTATTTACTCATTAATTATGGCCCTTTTTTAAAAAATTCAAAAAATCATTTTTTAATGATTGTTTTGATGTTTTAATCATGCCATGTGATGTGTTAATCATAGTAGAACATGTTAATGTGCATTTTACAGATTTGAGGTGCCATTTTTTATTTTTTTTTATTTTTTTCTATTTACGCATTAATTATGGCCTTTTTTTTAATTCGAAAAATCATTTTTTAATGATTGTTTTGTTGTTTTAATCATGCCATGTGATGTGTTAACCATAGTAGAACATGTTAATGTGCATTTTATAGATTTGGGGTGCCATTTTATATATTTTTTTTTTTTCTATTTACACATGTTCGAGAAATTCCTAAAAAATAATTGCAAACACCAAATGTAAGATATTTAAATATTACATTCATTCTAATATATCTATCATTGATAGTAGATAGCTAGAAAATTACATATATAAATTTTGTAGTCAAATTCAGGTAATCTGGTTCATAAATTCATCAGACAATCCGATACAACTTCTCACCAAAGAGTGGACCGTTACACCACCATAAACATGTTCCAATTTATAAATGAATGCATATTTGGAATGCTTAGAATATTCCGGATTTAATCCATATTTTTTCATATTTTTTTGGCAAAAAAAAAAAAAATTGCGCCGTTACGGGCTGTTACACCCCCGTATCGTCATTACGCCCCCGTATCCGTATTGGTTTTGGAGGTCACCGTTACGCCAACCGATACCGATACAGGACACCTTGATCTACGCCGTCCATCCGTTTTCCCATCTAATTTAAGGGATTGTTCCCTAAGTTCAGTAGCGAGTAGCCAAATCGCTACTGAAGTGACGTCACCAAGCTCTGTGGACCCCACCATAGAAAATAGTGGGGATAGTGACATCCACCGTTCAAAACTTCTCAGGGGCTACAAAAGTTTCCGATCAAGCTTATATTTTTGTTTTCACTTCATCCATCTGTATGTTAACTTATTAATAGGTTAAAAACACATCATAGTAGGCCCTATAAATATTTCAACAGTGGGTGTGACTGATCCCATGGTTTTCTGTGATGGGTCCACTTGAACTTTAGATCTATATCATTCTTTTTCTCATGCCTAAAACGAGCTCTACAAATGGTTGGACGGCATGGATACAGCACATGCATTATGGTGAGGGTCCACAGAGCTTGTGACGTCACTTCAGTAGCGATTTGGCTATCTGCGCCCAGTAAACAGTAGTGATATTGATTTCCACCATTGAAACCTTTCTCGACCTGCGATTGTTTATTGGTCATCCAAACCGTTAATAAGATCATATAGACATGGATGAAGGGAAAATACTAATATAAGCTTAATCCAATCATCCAAGTGGCCCTCAAGAAATTTTCAACAGTAGATGTTCATTTCAACTGTTTTCTACGGTGTGGCCCATTTGAACATTGTATATGCTTTATTTTTGGGCTAAAGCCCTGAAATTATCTGGTAAAATGTATGGACGGATCGGATAAAATATCATCTTGACCAAAAACTCTTGTGGCCTTCAAAATAAGTTTGTAATGGTGGCGTCACTCTCTCCACTGTTTTCTGTGGTGGGGTCCACTCGAGCTCTGGATCTGACCCATTTTTTGGCTCATGCCATAAAATGATCTCTTCAAATGTATGGACGGTGTGGATACAAAAAATACATCATGGTGGGACCCACAGAACTTGGTGACGTCCATGGCTCATGCCATAAAATGATCTCTTCAAATTGGTTGCGTACTGAGTTACTTAGCACGCTATTATCGTACTGAGTAAACTCTGTTGAGCCCATCATGAATGTATGTATCCACGCTGTCCATTGGTTTTTCCATCTTATTTTAACGGTTGAGCCAAAAATTTAATCATACTCAAAGATTGAGTGGACCATACCATAGGAAATAGTTGGAATAATGATTTCCACCGTTGAAACCTTTTTAGGGCCCACAGTCATGTTTATTTCCAGGACCATACCATAGGAAATTTATTATGTGCATCTTTTTTTTTGAGATGTTATGATTTAAAAGTATGTATTAAGGGCCTTTTTAACAATCCCAAAAGTTTCATTAAAAATTTCAACCATTTTCCCAATGTTTCCCCATGTTTCTCAAAAAGTGCGATAAACTATGCGATACAAACGATATATCCCGTGCGATAACCGATACGTATCTGTATCCCAAGGGTGTGATACATCGTGCGATCACCGATATTTCGAACACTGCCTAGAATCTTTAGATCTAGAAGCCAAATCTTGTTTCTTTTTATCTAAATCATTAGATCTCAAAAGATTTTTCATCCCCCACATAAAACCCATCACCCGAATCTAAATCTGAAGAACCACCAATTCTTTTCTGAATTTTCCAGATTTCCCAATCCAAGAAATTCCTATTTTTCTGGATTAGAAAATCCACTTGGATCGTTAGACGGACCTATTGCAAGACGAAAGTTCTATCTTTCGTCGGATCCAACTAAAATCAGATTTTAAGATTCAATAATTCATGATTGTGATGGATGGCCATAATCAATACTATATTAACCTTATTTCGTTCTTGTTTTATGATATATAAGGCTGATATTTTATTTGTTTTTTTTACATTGCATAAATCTACCCCTTTCATATACCATGCTCATTTAAGGTTGTATTAGGTCGTCCTACATCAATTTTTGGTATCAAAGCTTGGTTCTTGCATTGGGTCATCTTAGATCGAGTTATCAAGAGTCTAGATTTTTATTTTTATTTTATTTTTTTCTAGGGTTTCATGCATCACATATAGAGTCTAGATCGAATTTTTTCACATTTGCATCATTTTAAAAGCTAGGATCGTTAGTGCCCATAGTCTTGTGTCAAAACAATCTCCTAGAGTCGTGTTTTAGAAAACCTAAGTTTGAGTCTTATTGTGTATGCCCACTCGGACTGGTAGAGGATTTGGTCTACACCTGATTTTCAATATGGAACAGTTGACTGAGATGATGAACACGATCAACCAACGTTTGGCTGCCATTGAGGCGCAATCTAGGAACACGAATACCCGTATAGATCAGATAGAAGCGTCCTTAAGAGAAATCTCCGACATTGGAGGGAATGAAAGTTTCACGTACGGAGAGTAGTTGAGGAACGGGTAGGAAATCGTGGTAGAGGTCGTGGCGCACGTGGCCGAGAGGTAGGATATGGAGGGGTGCGAAATCCGCAACCCGCTATCGAGTATCAAGACCGTTATGATGTCGATGAGAGGGTTTTAAAGAGTGTTAAAGTAGATGCTCCTAGTTTTGATGGGCGTCTTGACCCAAAATCATTCCTTGATTGGTTTAGCGGACATGGACCATTATTTCGAATGGTATGAGATGTCTGAGAACCGACAGGTGCGGTTTGCGAAAATGAAACTCGTGGGTCAAGCTAAATTATTTTGGACAAATACGGAGCGTAGGATCGAGAGATCAGGAGGTGTCCCAGTCGCGCATTGGGTAGAGATAGAGTTATTAAAGGAAAAATATCTTCCTCTCTTACCGTCAAAAGCTCCTAGATTAATGGCAAGCATTACACCAAGGATCTATGTCGGTTGCAGATTACATCGCAAAATTTGAGTATATGATGCGGTGTGATATTCAGGAGGATCCCTTAGTGACGCTAGCGCGTTTCAAGGTGGGTCTTCGCATGGATCTGCAACGTGAGCTTATGACCCATGCAGTGAGTGACTTGGATCAGGCTTACCAAGTTGTACAGGAGTTAGAGCTTTACCTAAAGTCTCCTGTCACGAGGCACTTTGAGTCCCGAGACTCTACTGTTAGATCTGTTTTCAGGGAACCAAACCTAACATTGGAAGTCAGCCTAGGGCGCAAGCTAGTGCACCGCCTAAGCCTAAGGATGATAAGGGCAAAGGTGTCCTTGGTGCCAATTCTGACAGTAGTAGTCACTTGAGATGTTATGAGTGCGGAGGTACAAGTCATTTCGCATACCAGTGCACGGCAAAGACTCGCGGGAAAGCCTTAGTCATATACGAGTCAAATGAAAATGCGGATGACATAGGTGATTATGAAGTTGAGGAATATCACCCAGAGATAGGTGCTAGTGATTATGAAGAAGAAGAACTAGAGACAGCACCACTAGTTGTAGTTAGATGTGCTTTAGCGCAGGCCAAAGAGAGTGATGATTGGCGAGGAAGCACAATTTTCTACACGTTTATCAAGAGCGGTGACAAAATTTGCAAAGTCATCGTGGATAGTGGTAGTTGCACCAATGTGGTCTCAGCTAGCACAGTCACTCGTTTAGGTTTGAAGCCCATCCCTCACCCTCAACCCTACAAGGTTTCTTGGGTTGACACGTCTTCTATGCCTGTGTCCCAGCAGTGTTTAGTCCCCATTCAAATCGGTTCATATCAAGACATGTTGTGGTGTGATGTTTTACCTATGGATGTAGGTCACATCATTCTAGGGAGGCCGTGGTTATACGATAGAGATGTCACGATTTTTTGTCGCTCGAACGTGTGTACATTCACGCTTGAGGGCAAGAAAATCAAGATTAATCCGTTGCCACCCAAGAGCCACACGACAAGGCTAAGGATGTGAAAACGAGTGAGTTAAGGAAGGATGTGAGGAAATCTATTCCGAAGTCTCTACATATCATAAATGTAAAAGAGTTTGAGAAAGAGACAGAGGATGATTCGACGGTGTACGCCTTAATGGCTAGGGAAGTTACACCCAAGGTTCATGTAGAATTACTCCCTGAGGTGATTTCGGTTCTTGAGGAGTACAGTGATGTATTCCCCGAGGATTTACTGGATGAGCTTCCACCTATGCAGGACATCCAGCATGCCATTGATCTCGTCCCGGGGTCTTCTTTACCGAACCTTCCTCATTACAGGATGAATCCTGCAGAGCATGCAGAGTTGCATAGACAGGTAAATGAGCTCTTGCAAAAAGCTTTCATCCGTGAGAGCATGAGTCTGTGTGTCGTACCAGCGCTATTAACGCCTAAGAAAGATGGTACGTGGCGGATGTGTGTGAACAGTAGGGCCATTAATAAGATCACGATCAAGTATCGGTTTCCGATACCGAGGCTTGATGATATGTTTGACATGATGGCCAGATCCACCATTTTTTCCAAGATAGACCTCAAGAGCGGGTATGACCAGATACGCATTCGCCCTGGAGATGAGTGGAAGACAGCCTTCAAAACGAATGATGGGTTGTACGAGTGGTTGGTCATGCCCTTTGGCTTGACTAATGCACCTAGTACTTTTATGCGTGTGATGACCCAAGTTTTGAGACCCTTTATGGGGAAGTTCTTAGTGGTTTATTTTGATGACATACTCATATATAGTACCACTAAAGAGTTGCATCTCGACCACTTGAGGCAGGTCTGTAGTGTCCTAAGGGCGGAGAGGTTATGTGCGAACCTTAAGAAATGTTCGTTCTTATCTGATAGGGTTGTCTTCTTAGGGTTCATAGTGTCGTCTGTAGGGATGCGAGCAGATCTAGAAAAAGTCAAGGCCATAGTTGATTGGCCTGAGCCGCGGAATATACATGAAGTGAGAAGCTTTCATGGCTTAGTCACATTTTATCATCGGTTCATTCGAGGGTTTAGCACTATTATGGCTCCAATTACTAATTGCATTAAAAAGGGAGAGTTTATATGGTCTAAGGCCGCAGCTAAGGCATTCAAAGATATTAAGGGTAAGATGATAGAGGCTCCCGTCATGCGTCTTCCAGATTTATCTAGTCTTTGAAGTAGCGTGTGATGCTTCAAGCGTAGGTATAGGAGGAGTACTAAGCCAAGAGGGTCATCCAGTTGCCTATTTCAGTGAGAAACTGAATGAGGCAAAACAAAAGTATTCCACCTATGACAAAGAATTTTATGCAGTAGTGCAATCACTACGTCATTGGCGTCATTATCTTCTACCGCAAGAATTTGTCTTGTTTTCTGATCACGAGGCTTTGAGGTATTTGAATTCCCAAAAGAAGCTTAACCCAAGGCATGCCAAGTGGGCAGCGTTTCTTCAGGAATATTCAGTTGTCCTGAAACATAAAGCCGGGATCGAGAACAAACCAGCCGACGCCCTTAGTAGGAGAGTAACATTGCTCAACTCCTTGAGTGTAGAAGTTGTCGGGTTTGAGCAATTGAAAGACGAGTATCCCATGTGTCCAGATTTTGGGAGAACATACGTGTCACTCTTAGGTGCCCAGCATAGTTCGGGTGAGTTCGTGCTGAAAGATGGTTTCCTTTTCAAAGGAGACCGACTTGGTATTCCCCGCACTTCCCTCCGGGATTTCCTTGTTTGGGAGCTTCATGCTGGACGTATTGCTGGCCATTTTGGTCGAGATAAGACCATCGCCCTAGTGGAGGATCGATTTTATTGGCCAAGTCTCAAGCGAGACGTAACCAAAATTTTAGGGCAATGTCGAACATGTCAACTGGCAAAACAGAAGAAGCATAATGCTGGATTGTACACGCCATTGCCAGTGCCACACGCACTGTGGCAAGACATCAGTATGGATTTCGTGCTTGGACTTCCCAAGACAATTAAAAAGCACGATTCCATTTTTGTAGTCATGGACCGTTTCTCAAAAATGGCCCACTTTCTCCCTTGTTCTAAAACCTCAGATGCGTCCAACATATCTAAGATTTTCTTTGAGGGGGTAGTTCGATTACATGGTTTGCCTAAGACTATAGTGTCTGACAGGGATGTCCAGTTTACTAGTTATTTTTGGAAGACATTATGGCATATGATGGGTACGAGACTCCAGTTCTCGTCTGCCTACCATCCTCAAACTGATGGCCAAACTGAGGTTGTGAATCGAAGTCTCGGAAATTTACTACGATGTTTGGTGGGTGAACACATTAAAACTTGGGACTTAGTCCTGCCAGTCGCTGAGTTTGCATATAACAGTTCAGTTAATAGGTCTACAGGTATGAGTCCATTCGAGATTGTTAGTGGTTATAAACCTAAACTATCCATAGATTTGTTACCTATGTCAGTCACCCAGAGGACCTCAGAGTCAGTTGATGCATTGTCCCATCACATTCATGAGTTGCATGCAGAGATTAGGAGGCGGATAAATGCTAGTAATGAACAATACAAAATTTCAGTTGACTTACATCGTAGAATTCAAGAATTTAATGAGGGTGATTATGTAATGGTTACGATGAGGCCAGAACGGTTCCCACAAGGTACCGTTAAGAAGTTACAAGCACGCAGTGCTGGACCATTTAAGATTCTGAAAAAGATTGGGTCCAATGCGTATGTGATAGATCTTCCACCTCGTATGGGGATTAGTTCAACATTCAATGTGGAGGATCTAATGCCTTGTTCAAGCCATCCCATAGACCCTAATTTTGTTACCAACCATTGGCCAATTTCTGAATTTTCTTCCCAACCTACACCACATATGCCTACTATACCTGAGATAAGAGAAGAAATTGAAGGAATTGTGGATGAGCAAATTGTTTCCACTCGAGACGGTGGTTTTCAGAGGTACTTAGTGAAGTGGAAGAACAGACCATCATCCGACTGTACATGGTTGACGGAAGCAGAGTTGCAACGAGTAGATCCAGATTTGTTAGAAAAGCACAAGAGTTTTATCTCGCCGGAGTCGAGATCTTCTCAGTCGAAGGGAGTTGATGCTGACACCAGGTCATTCAAAGTATATCAACGCAGGAGGCGTGCATTACCCGTGTCAATGTGGTTAGATGACGGATATGGGTCGGGTCTCTAGAGGTTGAAGACCTTACACATGTGTTCATGACATGTGTAAGTTGCTTAGAGGAGACATTTGGACCATTGGATCGCGAGGATGGTGTGATCGGACCGTTGGATCGTCACGGCCCACCTTCATTATACCACCTTCACGGCACTATCATCGGGGTCCCATCGGGCATCTTAAATTTACATCTAGTTTATGAACATTTGAGTTAATTAAGTTTTGAGACAGTTTGTGCACAATTTTATGCAAATTTTTTTTTTTTTTAAACTTTTTTTAGTAGGGGTATTTTGGTAATTTCATGTAATTACGAATTTATAAGGGTTGCCCTAAACCCATAACATGTTATGTGATGTTTTATGAAAAAGAAAAAAGAGTTTTTTGCTTCTGACGATTGTCTTCGACTTCCAGTGATTGGAAGAGAGCGTGAGGCCCAGGTAAACAATTTCTCATCCCCTACTTCTTTCTCCTTCTCTCTTTTCTCAAGGTAATCTTTTCTTTAACCCCATTCTCTTCTTTCTCTCCAAGAATCTTTAGATCTAGGAGCCAAATCTTGTTTCTTTTTATCTAAATCATTAGATCTCAAAAGATTTTCATCCCCCACATAAAACCTATCACCCAAATCTAAATCTGAAGAACCACCAATTCTTTTCTGAATTTTCCAGATTTCCCAATCCAGAAAATTCCTATTTTTCTGGATTAGAAAATCCACTTGGATCATTAGACAGACCTATTGCAAGACGAAAGTTCTATCTTTCGCCGGATCCAACTAAACTCAAATTTTAAGATTCAATACTTCATGATTGTGATGGATGGCCATAATCAATATTATATTAACCTTATTTCTTCTTGTTTTATGATGTATAAGGCTGATATTTTATTTATTTTTTTTACATTGCATAAATCTGCCCCTTTCATATACCATGCTCATTTAAGGTTGTATTAGGTCGTCCTACATCAATATCCGTAGACACTTTGTTAAATAACTTATGTTGAACTACACCAACATTAAAACTCGTAGAATTTTGTTTCTAAGGATAGTGGAGGTCATGAGATTCTCTATTTCAGCACTAGGGGAGATTTCATGAAAGAAAGACATCCTTGATAGAATCATGGTGACTCAAGAGTGATGAACAAGGTATTCCATAACGGTAATAGTGGTCGTAATGGCCACCCCCATTACCATTACGATACAAGCCATTACGGCCCACATAATGGTCATTATTATTATTATTATTATTTGAAAAAATATATATATTTCGAGACCATTACAGGGTAGCTACGGGCTATTACGGGCAGTTTTTTTCTTTAACCGCTATTACGGCTGTTTTGGCCCCGTAACAAGTAATAGTTATGGCCATTACATAACCATTCTCGTATACCATGATGGTGAATGATAATAGGCATTTTGAAGGAAGAAGATTACGATGAAAGAATTTTGAAAAAACAAAAGTAACACCATGCACCACATTAAAGAGATTTCTAAAGCTTATGTAAGTTGGGCTTGAACTCGACAACCAAGGTGTTTTGTAATGGTAACGGTGGCGTAGCGGCCACCACCGTTACCTTTATGATACGAGTCATAACGGTTGTTACGGCTCCCGTAACAGCCGTTACGGTCTCTTTTTTTATTGAAAAAAAAAAATCCTGAAAAACCTGTATTTGCCCCATAATGTTAATTAAAAAGTATGGAAAATTTGTATCTGCCCCATAACAGAAAATAGCGGGACTGTTATGGCCTTTATTGGGGATGTAATATGCCGTTAACGGTAATTACGGGTCATTTTTTTCATAACGGCCGTTATGGCCCCATAACAAGTAACGGTTGCTACCGTTACCTTTACATAACGGCCTTTACGGCACACCATGCCGACAACTCAATTTTGACACACATGATATCTATCATTGAGATTTCGAAAGTTTTCACACTCTACAAGAAAGAAAAAATCCCCTCCTTTAACTCGTTAAAGCCTTAAAGCATCTAAAAGCATTTGTACAGACGCTTAGTAAAAGAACCTAAAGATAACTTAAAACTAACCCCAAAGCTCCAATGAATATCTAATTTCAACCCATTGACCTTAATTTCCTAATAACATAGGCTAACACTAATTTACTTATTTGACTCATACTGAACTAAAGACTTCTTACCCTCACCAGCTCTTGACCAATTAAGATATCAGCAAAACTTGCTAAAAAACAGATTAATTCTAGAAACTCCAAACTTTAGAGGTCTCTAAAAAAGATAACTGAAAGCTCCTTGTAGGGACCACTCATCCAACCAAAGGGGCTACTCCTAGGCCCCACTTGACACAGGAGTCCAACTCCAGTCACAACTTGCCGATTCTTATCCGAAGCGCAACTTGGGCATGTTGGAAAGGTAACTAGATCAGCTATCAAATGGGACCAATTTCATGTCAATTGAACACCGTTTGGTAGTCAAGAATAGGACAGGATGTGGAATGACAAAAATCTGCTCAGCCCAATCACTTCGCGCCATGGAAGATGCTGGAGTATGCCATAAGAACATGGGGTCCACTGGGATAGGCCATTTTTTTTATAGCTAACGTAGAATTTTATTGATGCAAAAAGCAGGAAAAACAGAGGGAGAGTTGAACTGCTGAGATAGCCACTCAACTACTCCCCTAAAAAGAGAAGACTACAACCCTTTAGCTTATTGACAGCAAATGCCCACTCAACTATAAAGTGAATCACCCTATTGACAATAGCCTCTAAAGACTTCAAAATGTCATTAAAACACCTCCCATTTCTTTCTTCCCACACAGCCCACCAAACGGCCAAAAGAGAAGCGCCAATAAGGCCGACAAATACAAAGAGTCTCCAAAGCTTTGTCCTTTGCTTTCCACACCTTATACCATGCCAGGCCTGCAGCAAACCGCAAACAGAATTTAGAGAGGTCCAGTGGATATGAAAGCGGGACAGAATTTCAGTCCAATCCGATATGTGAATGGACAATGAACAAAGAGATGGTCCACAGTTTCTTCATTTTCCATGCAACATTAGCAGATATTAGTAATGCGCATGCCCCTTTTTCTCAGATTGTCAACTGTCAGGACCTTTTTCTTACCAACCAACCAACCAAAAGTAGCTATCTTTGGGGGACTTGATATTTCCAAACATTATACGACGAATCCTCTTCGACAGATGGAGGATTTTTAGCAATATGATTGTAGAGGGACTTTACCGAGAACATTCCTGATTTGTCGAGTTGCCAAACTAATCTATCTTCAGAGAACTGATCCGGTTTGCTGCTGTGAATACGATTAAAAAGCGATACATATTCGTCGATCTCTCGGTCACGAAGGTGTCTTCTACACACCGGATTCCACACCACTACCCCAAGAACCACATAGCAGGCATCCACTGTGATGGACTGATTCTGGGCCGGATGAAAGATACGCGGGAAAGCAAAACGAAGAGCTTCCTCACCCACCCAAATGTCTTCCCAAAAACGAGTGCGTTCGCCATTTTCAATTGCGATTCCCGTACCTTTAAGAACCTCCACCTTGATGGACAAAATTCCTTTCCAGAGGACCGAAGTTTTGTATTTGGAGGAATTCTTTGTCCACCAGCCCCCCTCTAAGCACCCATACTTGCTTTTGACCAACTTGTTCCATAGAGTTCCGTTTTCGGTTCCTAACCTCCAGGTCCATTTGCCTAATAGGGCCCAATTCATGCTTTTAAGATCTTTTACGCCTGCCCCTCCTTGGATATGCTTACCGACTTCCTTCCAATTAACCAAGTGGAATTTTTTCTTGTCTTCCTTTCCATGCCATAGAAAATCCTATCTAATTCTTTCTAGAGTGGCCAAAGTTGACGCCGGACCCACTGGGATAGGCCATAGGCACATCATTTGGGTTTTTTGAACCCACATCTTCATAGTGGTTACATTCAAGATACGCCATAACGGCCCTTGCGTCGATGGCAACGATTAGGAGTTACGTGATCATAACGGCCATAACAGCTGTTACGGGGAAAGAAAAAAAAATGTGACCTTGTAATGGTCCATTACGGGGTCGATATAGGTATTCTTCCCTTATTTTTGGAAAAAAAAAAAAAAAAGGCTATAATAACCATTACAGGAACCGTAATGGTTGTTACACCGTTATGGCCCGTATCATAAAGGTAACCATGGTGGCCATTACCATTGCATTAACGAGTGAATTGAATCGAGGCAAAGTGTATAATGCAAATCATTTGCCAATTGGGCATAGAAAAGGATATGAAATGGAAGTTTCTCTATCACATACGAAAAAGTGTTTCTATGACTTTTTAGTACTTTATTTTGTTGAAAGTCCGAAGGTTATATTTACTTGTGTCAATTATCAAAGGGTCCCACAATTTGCTTCTTCTACTTTGTCATGCAAGAAGCATTAAGCAAAATCTTCCCACAACTACATTACAGGTGATTTTCAGAAGAATTCTAGGTGCACAACATCAAGTTGATTGTCTCCCACTTCCAGCCATCTAATCAGACCCACTCTTGAGTAAGTATCATGAGAATCACAATGACAGCATCATCTTAGCAAGTGGCCTAAGGAAAAGATCTATCATCGAGATCGAGGTGGAGGGGACCCTTTATTTGATTTCACGCAGAATTTTTAATTACCCGGACACTTTTCTAATCACCTACTTGAGCATCCCTCCAGATAGGAAAACCACCTAAACCTAAAGCTTTGTGGAACCTGGACCAAAAAATTGCGGTAAAGAGGGAAAATCAAAGCAAAATGTTCAAAGGGCTAGCCAATTAAGTCCTTTGGAAGGTTATAAGTGGCAGCATTAGATTAGTTGTCTCTCACCTTTAGTCCACTAACAATGACATGGCTTTTGCGATGAATCATTCTTGAGCAAGTACCATGAGAATCATGTTGATGAGTATTGAGGGGGCATAGATATTGAGTACATTTAAGTAAAAGCGCTGTCAATAGTCACCAGCTTTTTCTAGCCTTTTTTCTTTAGTTTCTTGTGTTCACTTTCTTTCTCTTTTATTTTCCTTTTTTGTATTTGTTGGAATTTTTGTTGGAATATTGCCATTTCATTACTCAGAAAAATGAAGGTTCGCACAAGCCAAAGAGTCCATCATAACTGTATTTACAACTATATCTGGTGCATCCTGCCTTCATTCGTGATAAGGATCAACAGCGGATGAAACCAAAATATCCAAATCTGCATTTCCTTCGCTGTATATGTGTGGGGCAATCCACCAGCTAAACATCTGCTATAAATAAAATATGTATTTTCCCACAAAAAATAAATAAATAAATAAAAAGAAAAATAAAAAGAAAAGCAGGGAAAGGGAATGAAACAAGTATCAAGGCGTCTATCAGTTAGAAAACACGGATCAGGGCATTCTCTCGATTAAATTTAAAAAAAAAAAAAAAAAGAATAAGGAAATTCTGACTAAGAGATTGATATCTTTTGGTGAATCTCTTACTGCAAGCCATCGAATTAGTAGAGTTAACAAGAACGGATCCATCCGCATCAGATTGCAATGAAACAATAAATGCCAACAAATATATATACATATATGTATAAGATGAAAAGAATAACTGATTCAAGTCTTATACCTTTCAAAAAAAAAAAAAAAAAGTCTTAAGAAACCTAGAAATCCTAGAAAATAAGTAGAAGACCACAAGAATACAAAAGGAAAGACAAGCTTTTGGAAATTGAATTCGAACAGCATCATCAGCAAAGAAGGGGATACCTGGAGAGACGCCTCTGCTTCCAGAGAGAGGAAAGCCGCCGCTGCCACGTTTCTGGCCAGACAATGGCACCGGCTGATTGCGAAAAGGGAGGTTTTGGTTGTTGTTGGGGTTGTCATCAGCTTCATCGGAGAAGCCACCACCGCTGCTGCCGCTACGGTATCTGTTATGGGGGTTGAAAGGAGGAGGATTGTTGTAGTAATTGCTGTGATTGTTGCTGCTGCTGTAATTATCGTAGCTGTTGAAGTTGTCAGAAGAAGATGAGGAGGACCACCTTGAAGAAGGCATCCTGGAAGAGTGCTTGTACGGCTCTGGATTACCAGAGCGGTGGTACTCACCTCCTCTGTATCTATCCAGCTTGAATTGAGAGAGAGAGAGAGAGAGAGAGAGAGAGAGAGGAAAGGAGGAAAGGGGGATTCTGGGAATGAAGGGGGAAGGGCTCTTCTGGGAAGTGAAAGGAGCGCAAAACGGGACAATAATGTTGTGGAAACGAAATGCCTGCCACGTGAGTCAGGTCCGGTCGTCACGTGCCTGTAGGGTTTGAAAGGAAAATGCTTTGCTTTTACCTCGCGTGGTACCTGCAGGGGTCACTTTCTCTACAGAGTGGGAAAGCCCATTAATGTGCGTGAAATCCACACCGTCCATCAGGTTCATCACCCCTGTTTAACCTTGGATCCCAAAAATCAGGATGATACAACAATCAGGTGGTCCATATCATAAAAATATACCTCGAAACCACTGACTTTACATGGTGTGGCCCATCTGAGTTTGGAATACACTGATTTTGGGTAATTCTTTCATCGTGATAGAGCAAATCAGGTCAATGGATTGGATGGCAGTAAAACACCACAGCTCACCCTGACTGCTCCTTAGTTTTTCTTAGTGCCTGTTTGGGAGCGTGGATTTGAAATCCGCTCATGGTGGTTGGTACCTAGATTGAGAACGAACTTTAATCGAAAAGTAGCTATTCATATAATATTTGCAAGGGGTTTGAATTTAATTACTAAATCAACTTTAATATCGCTGATCAGTGAACTTATATAATTTTTGACACAATGGTTGTAATAAGCCCGCTTAAATATATATTTTGCCAAAAAATGATGAAATTCCAAGTCTCGGATGGGCCACAAGTACAAGATCATGTCCGACTGACTAACCAATGATTTTTAACCATTGATTTACATGGACAATGTTTGGATAGTGCTGTTCTTCGTATTAAAGTAATTATAGTGATGCAATGATGATCTAATTATTTTAAGATATAATTAGTGGGTCATGTGTCCAATAGATTAATAGTCTAGTGGTACACATGTTACACATGCAACTATGAGAATAATTTTAGTCGTAATCCAAGGTTTCACCTTAGACTTCAAACCCCTCGATTGAGGAGATTTGAAACTCTCAGTTACTTTATGGTGTCAAACATCCGAGGGGATTTAAAATCTCCTCAAATCCATGGTGCCAAACGACCCCTTAGGACATTTGTTTAACATATGTTATCATTACTATTTTACTAATATTTATTTAAATAAGTACCTAGATATATAATTTGAGAATAATAAAAGGTGACAAATGCCATTGTGATCATTATAATTTTATATTAATATAATTATATATATAATAAATAAAATAAATATTGTCATTATTATAGTCAAATGTAACTAATGTCATCATATAAATAAAACAATTTATAGTCATTATCTATTTATTTTATAGTCTATTATTTACAAATTATATATTGAAGTTCTTATGAAAGTTTCACCCAGGTGATTCTTGGTGTGTGAGGTATGCTAGCTCCACTTGTTTTGATATTAATAGATGCGTTAGGGGGTCAGGTGCACCCAATAAGTACTTGAACCCGGTCTAAAATAAGTCAGGCATAGGCGAAGATAATACTTAATGAGAGGCCCGTATCCTAGCTCGTACTGTTCATTAGGCTTCTGCGGTCCTCCCGGTCGAATTCTGGCGACCCGCGTCGCGTAGATAGCATTTGCGTGCACCCTGGGTCGTATCCCATATTCCAGAATCAGCTCGACTCGAGACTTGTACCTTAGCGACCGCGTCGTCGCCGCGGTTCCGACGCCGCGTCCCGCACGCCGAGGCGATACCCAGGCTAAGAGATGTGGGCCCGCATTCAGTTCGAGAAAAACGTCACGCTTTGCAAAACCTAAGAGAACATGTCAAATCAATCAATCAAGTACATATCCCATCACTCCCTTACCAAAGCAACCCATCCCTTACATGTCAAGTACACATCAAAACCCAGCACTCACCCATCTCTCTCTCTTACAACCTCTCTCTCTCATATCTCTCTCTCTCATTCTCCAAGCAACCCAACCGTCCAAGCTCTCCATGAGAAGAGCTTGGTGTGGCCCATCTTCCTACCCCCACATCTTTCATCCTAACCCTCCAAACTTCATCATCCTCCGTCAAAGTTGAAGCCGAGGAGCTAGAGATTCTATCAGACCAAGAAGATCGAATGGTGGGTGTTTATCATCTCGGTTTTTATTTAGGGCCCAGTAGTGGTGGGACCCATCTTGATGTATGTGTTGTATGAGGGGCCCATAGTGGCAGGGTCTCTCCACTACTCCGAATCTCTCTCTCTCTCTCTCTCTCTCTCTCTCTCTCTCTCTCTCTCTCTCTCTCTCTCTCTCTCTCTCTCTTTCTCTCTTTTGATGTGTGTCCCACCATGATTTTATCTGCAGTGTCCCATTTGTGAGGCCCACCTCGCTGACGTCCAGGGCAGCAGCCCACCGTGATGATTTTATCCACGCTGCCCGTTCAGCAAGGCCACCCTACTAGCTGTCCACTAGTAGCCCTTGCTGCCTGTCCATGATGGGACCACCTGGATGAAGGGAAATACAATCATCAGCTCAAGCGCCCAGCTGGTGGGCCACACATGTGGACCCACCAGATGTATGCGTTTTTGCATCCACGCCGTCTAACCCAGCCACGTGGGACTTGGACCCCACTTTGATATATGTATTGTATCCTCGTTGGATGGTGTTGGATGAGGGACACCATGATGTACTTGTTTCATCCACCATCCAGCTTGGACGGTGGGACCCATTTGGCAGTCCAATTAAACAGACCCTGATGGAGGGAAGAAACAAATATCAGTTGTATTTGGTGGGTCCCACGCATGTGGACCCACCTCATGATCGTGCCTCATCTAGATCGTCTTACGGCCAACAGCTATGGCTGCATTTGATGCCAGCAAGTTCTATAATCCCACCATTTATCCATGTCGTCCACCTGTTTAGACCCCACCTGATGGACGTGCCTCATCCAAACTGTCCAGATGGTGGGGCCTGGATGAGGAAAACAAATATTAGCTTAATTGTGGGAAGCTGCAGGGCCCACCCGAGGTATGTTTCATCCTCGACCGTCCGTCTGTGCATGCTGCTGCAGGGCCACCTGGCATATGCTTTGATCCACCACCGACTAGTGGAAGGACGTGGGATCCACATGATTTGTGTATTTTATCTGGATCATCCTGATGGTGGGACCCATTTGGGATATGGATTTCATCCAGGTCGTCCGACCATGGGACCCCACGTAATGTTTGGGATTTATCCTCACCGCCCGTCCCATTTCCAGATCATTTCAGGGTTAGGCGTACGACCCACCCGTGTGACCCACCTTGATTCATTCAGACCGTCAGTCCGAATAAGGGACGGTGGGTCTCACACAGCACAGTGCTGCTGTGATTGTTGTCAGCAAGTTCTGGGGGGCCGTCACGATGTATGTGTTAGATCCAAACCGTCCGTCCATTGTGGATCCACCTTTGATGTGTTTTAGACCCAAGCCGTCCACCTGTTTTGCCATGCGAGCCACACCGTGATGTATTTATTTCATCCACATCGTTCAAATGTGCTGGACGGTGCTGGACAATGTTCGGACAGTGTTGATGTACATGGACAATGTTTGGACAGTGCTGATCACTTTAGTGAGCCATGTACCCCTATGATAGTGTGCAGTGATACAAATGATTTTAGATGTAATCCAAGCTCCCACCGTCCATCAGGACATAGGACCCACCGTGATATATATATATATATATATATATATATATATATATATATACTCACCACCGTCCATTCATGTGACCCCCACGTGATGTACGTGTTTGATCCGAGTTGTCCATGTCATACGACCCACTTTGATGTACATGAAGCCCATGAGTAAGGCCCATTGTGATATATCTAAGGCCCATGAGTTGTGGCCCTTTGTAATGTATTTGAGGCCCAGGTGCAAGGCCCACCTGTTGTGTATTCAAGGCCCGATGTGATGTGTGATTTTTCCATGATGTTTATGTGGGCTACTCATTGGGAGCAATGTTGGTTAAATGTCCACATTGATGGGCAATAATGGTTGAATTTTCACATTGTGACCTTCCATTAGGCCTTGTTAGGCCCATTCTCACCAATTCCGATTATCGAGGCTGATTCTGATTATCGAGGCCGATTCTGATTGTCGAGGCCGATTGTCAAGGCTATTTCTGATTGTCGAGGCCGATTCTGATTATCGAGGCCGATTCCGATTGTCGAGGCCGATTCCGATTGTCGAGGCCGATTCCGATTGTCGAGGCCGATTATCGAGGCCAATTCCGATTGTCGAGGCCAATTCCGATTGTGAAGGCCAATTCCGATTATTAAGGCCAATTCCGATTGTCGAGGCCGATTCCAATTGTTGAGGCCGATTCCGATTGTCGAGGCTGATTATATAGGCCAATTATCAAGGCCGATTATCAATGTCGATTATCGGTGCTGATTGTCGATACCGATTATGAGTATGTGACAGCATAACATCATGATAAATGCCCATACGCATCATCTGCATGTTTGTTATAAGATGTGGTTGACCATTGCATATGTCATTACGCAGGTTGTTATTAGACTCCCTGATAGGCTGAAATTGTCTCATATGAGCACACGGTATGTGCATGATTGATGCATGACTGGATTGTATGACTGATGCATGACTGGTCGTAGCCTCCACATGTATATCGTGGATGGCCAAATGAGACACCAGAAATTTATTCTACATGGGGTGTTATAGATATCCCTGGGTGAAATTCTCTAAACCCTCTTGGTTCTAGAGGTTGCTCTAACGTCTAAACTGAGTGGATACATGAGGGCACGAGGGTCATATACCGTTAGGCCGCATCTCCCACTGTGTCGTGGTTGGTTGGAGGGGGTGCTGCCTTACCTGCCCGAGAGGAGGGGACAAAGCTAGGCTGAGTTTGACCAGCTCGAGGAATGGGTCTGCTATCGACGAGCCAGACCCAATATTGGCAGGCGGATAGTGAGATCTCTTCCACTCACCTTGTTGCGCACGATGGGGTGGCAATCTTGTTTGGAGTGTAATAGACCCTGGAGATTTTCCAGAGAGGAATCGTATTGATATGTGGACTTATTGAGTAGGAGTTGCATACTCATTCATTCATTCACTATCCACTCGGGTTGGTGGTGCATAACTATTTGTTACGTATACCTTCGCAATGGCCAGGATTTCGGTTGGGACGCGCGACTAACCTGAGATCAGGAGTCTACCACGTTTAGTCTGGCTATCCAAATTTAAGTATGAGACTGGTTTGGATAGAAGCCTCTTGTGATGGACCCCATAGCCTATGATACTACGTACTATCATCCCGACTTCACACTCCAGCTTGGTCATTTCATTCGCATCACATATTGCAATGCTTCCTCAGTATATGATATTGATTTATTATATTTTTGTATCGCATAGCCTGGATAAGACTGATGGTATTTATGGGCTTGTCGGTATTTTCACTTACTTGATTACTCTGATATCGTATGATTTATGATCTTGCCAGTATTACCGATGTTATATGATTTATGACATTGTATTGCATTCTTGGCACTTACCTTACACACACTTTCACCACCCTCTAAGCTTTCTATAAGCTTATGCATGATAGATGCATGCAGGTGGTGTTAGGTCGCATCAGCGTTGAGCTTGGAGCACGCAGCCGTCTTCTGGAGCTTTGATTTTTCTACATATGTATTTCTCTTCCAGCATTGTATTCAAATGTTTATATTAGTGGATATGTGATGATGATGTTGCCTTTGTGGTTATGCGTCTTATGAGACAATGTACGTTGGAAAAATTCTCCTTGTAGGATCTCAGGATCGGAATCTGGCGTATAGGCGCTGGAAGCCGAGAATGGGGTACTACGGAGGCTGTCGGCAACAGATTTGGCGATCGAAAATTTTGTGAGCCCGATTTCAGGATTTGGGGCGTGACACTTGAGCTCACCTAAAATTTGATTATATGTAACTAAATAAATAATAAAATTATATGTGTGTGTGTGTGTGTGTATTTCATGTATTAAAATAGTAGACTATCTAAATTAACCTATTAACTATCTATTTAGACATTGGCATATAGCTCACTGAACATGTAAGATAGCACGTGGTACAAGTACAAAATATAGGAATTGTATAAAATTTATATGCAGAATGGAAAGTCTCAATGAAGAATTTACATGCCAAATCAAGAGTCATAATAATATGGGGAGTTATCTAACATCCAAGCTATGTATGCCATTTGATATGCATGCACAAATAAAGTTGTACACGTGGTAAACAATGTTTCAAATTAAAGTAAGTAAATTATGGAAATCACTATCATTAAATAGCAATCCCAAAAGATTGGTTAAATAAACCTAACCTTTGATTACTATGCCCTTGTTTGTCGTTGAAATAAAACCATTAACAAAAGACTTTCACTCTTAACCATACGAAAGACTTTTATTAACTAATAAACAAACCTAACTTTTGATTTATTCTAAATTTGTGTTTGTGGTGTAATGGGATTATCACGACTACGCGTGCGGAAGCTTAGTCCCAATAAGGAACAATAGCTATGTCCTAGAGGGGGGTGATTATGACCAATTAAAAATTTCACCTTTTTAAAACATATTTGACTAATTGATACTAATTATCAATTAAACTAAGCCAGGTAATTAACTCTAAGTCTTTGAAGCCAATAAATAGTGTAACGACCCAAGATTTTAGGTGCATGCACACATGCATGCGAATATGTATACTTGCATTAACTTAGGCATACATGTGGAAGTCCATCTCAAAACCCACCTTTTACATGTGTATTCATAAAATTGACCATGCATCACTTTACGTACAAATTAGAGTCCTAATAATTCGATTAGTTCACTTGTATCTAGTCATCCAGTCGTAAATCACATTCGTATTTGTCAACTAGCTCACCCAATTACCAAAGCATACTATTTAATTTAAAGTTCGTAAGGTACACTTCAAATTCACTAGTTTAGTTTATACATGGGACTTGCAAACTTCGTTAAGGACCATAATTAAGTGAGAGTCGTTAAAATAAATCTTAGCCACCGTTGAAAATAATTGGTCAATATTGAGCTCATTAGATAGAACACGTCAAACTTAAGTAGAACGTCAAGTTTCACCCAAATCCAACGGTTCAAACTATGGCTATATATGATCTAAGTTTTGAGTATACATTGGGAGTTAAGGAAGACAAATTCTCCAGTAAATGACATCCTCATTTATATATTTTTTTAAAAAGTTAAAATTTAAATATATAAAACACAATTCCTAGTTAGTTAGAATTGTTGCCACATACATTGTTTCAAGACCTATACAATCTGTAACTCTTCCTTGCTTTTGAAATACCGATTTTTGCGGTGGATCTAAACTAACCGTCATCTGGACTAGCGATCCAAATTGTCCAATAGGTGGAGCCATCGATATGCTCCAAGCCAATCTTCAAACACTAGCCATCCCAAAGTCTCAGCCACACGTCAATCTGTCAGCTAACCAAACTGCACTATCCATTCAACGTTTTTAAAATTTAACCATCTAAACTTCGACGGCCATCAATCCAAACTATCCATTAGTAAGGCTACCTGGCTTATAGATCTGTCTTCTCTTTTGGCCCATACTTTAACTTAATGTCACAAAGCAGAAGATCGGTGTGGATTTCCCTAAATCCCTCTCTAGTGGGCCCCACCACTAAAAAAAGAAGAAAAAGGAAAAGAAAAACATAAACCACTTAGTGATCACCGCTAAGCAAAGAATCCAAACATAAACCTCTTTGTTTCACAGCCGCAACCTAGCACACCCAACTCTACCTATAACCATCCACCATTTGGGACCGTCAACTAGATCCAAACCATTCTCTTGAATAGGAACCGGGAATACTTCAATGGCAGACATTCAATCCCACCATTATTGGTCTTACGACCCATCTGAGCGGCATATCTTCTCCTTTTTTTAAAAAACCCATAATCTTACATGATCTGCGGGAACTAATGGGCGGCTTGGATTCCTCATCTCGCACCTCAGTGGACCTCACTAGGCATTGCCATCATCCAAAACCCAAACTTTTACAAATACGCCAGTTCCGTTACAAACGGAACTTCTCCTCTGCACTTGTGGCAATGTCGCATCCCGCAACCATGCGCATTACTCTCCAATAGATCCCAGCCATTCAAAGCTCTCTAGATATAACGATTCTCATCATTCTACCACATCTTCTCGTTGCCAACCAATCCCAGCAGTGCCCTACTCGAAAATGTTGTCTTGAACACAACCTAGTGCGTGTGATACTCACTCTTCTCTTTATGAAACCACCAAGAAAAGCTACCTAACCATCCATTCCCGGTGTCCACGAGCATCATGCACTAAATCAGAGTCGTCTAGGAGCTTTGGTTTGAAGAAACACACCTCGTGATGAATTTTTCCATTAACGACCATTTGTCTTCTTCGATTCACACCACCACCGTCAAACCTTGTTCAACCTTGGCTTTAAAATCTAAAATGTGTGTTTTATGGGCCTTGTGATCATCGTTAAAATAAGTACCTATTCATATCAGTTGAACCCAATGCTTAAACGTAGGTAGCTAGCTGCACATGATAACGTTGTAACCACACTATCAAAACCTTTACATATCTTTTGATGCTAACCTCGAATCCGGAATTTGTTTTAAACTCCAGTATTCACAAGGAAATTCCAAAGAGGGAGAGAGAGATAAACAAAGAGAGAGGGAGAGAAAGAGTTCCCTCCATTCGAGTTTCGCATTCAACTCAATTGAGCTAAATCAAGCCATAGCAGGTCAGTCGCACCTCCTTGTCGTATTCTGACAATGCCTAAAACCTGGCCAAGTCCTCAAGATCATCTCCGGGTAAGCCATTTGATTAAACTCAAGTATTTGTTCAAACATAGCCTGCTCTTGTGGTATCATCGTACCATATATATGAAACCTCTAACTTTTACATAGTTGTTTTTATTTTTCTTTTAGCATGAGAATCGGGCCTGGCCTATGCTGACGTGTACAATCCGATCCACACCATCCATCTAATTATTGGGGTTGAATTATGTTGAAACCTAGAATATTGGGTCGATCTGACATCAGGTAGACCATGTTGATCAGATGATATTTGTTAAAAGAGAAGTACTATAAATACTGTGTGGGCCACTATAGTTTCAGATCAAACTGATTATTTGGCTCTACTTAAACCATTCCCTAATGGGCCATTGATCGGTTGAGATCTGACTGATGTATTTAAAGCATATTTTAGATCTTAACTAAGAAAAAATCTCAAAACTTTTATTCATCTTTCAAAAAATGGAGTATAATTCTAGAGTTTGTCAGTTTGACATGTAGGATCATCAATCCAAACCGATGGAGAGATCCTAACCATATTTGACAGAGCATGCACTCTGTTCGTTCGACTCGGTCCGACCGACAGAGGGTAAAAACATACTACTTATACTCTAAATTTAAGTACTCTAATGAATTGAGTCATTTCCTTTATAATTAGTTATAATTGTTGGGTCATTTGAAATGTAAATGAAAATGGTAGAGGCCACTTTGATTAATCAAGTGGGTCCCGCATGAAATGGTTGTGATTATAGACCTTATATCAAGGGTTGGATCTGAAGAGATCCATATTTGAGAATATTGTGGACCCTGATCATGTCCTCAATCAATCAAAGGTGGCCCTCTCATATGAATTCATATAAATAGGATAATGATTCTATGTACATGTTGTGTTTTAGGAAATTCTAAACTACCATATTTCGTTTATTCGAAAAACAATTCACCCTGTCAAATCATTAGCTGAGTGATCCCAACCTGTTTCCTCTTTGTTGTACTTAAAGTAGTTGTTTGATTGATATGTTGAGTGAAATTCTTTATATTGGTTGTTTTATTGTATTTGTTTAAGCTTGAAATTCTATCGATATGACATGATAATATATGTGACAACATGCTATTATGATACATCGATCATTCTCATCCATTCATGTCATGCATAGCGCACCTGCGTTGACTCACGAGGGCACGCCCTAAAAGACCTGTAGGTATTTACAGTATCAGGTGACCTAGGGGACCATCCTTGGATGCCCACAATATGTGGAAGCCTGCCAAGATGGTGGAAGCCTACCCAAAAAGGGGAGATGCGGGTTGATGGAATCCAACTCAAGCAAGTGGACGAATCTACCCACTTAATGCATTTACGAATCCATGCATCTCATAACATCCATGCATTTCTATTTTAATTATGATGTGTATGAACCATGATAGGTTCACTCACTAGCCTGGCCAGCTAATGTTGTGGATTGACAACCGTACAAAGATGAATGAAATAGAAAATTCAAACCAAGTGCCGAAAAATGAGGACCGTTTTTCAGATGAATCGCGGGACCATGTGCTGTATTTGACAAAAGATGAACTTGTTACAATGGATTAATGACTTATTTAAGAGTTTGATTTCTTTTTGTATCTATTTGTACATCAATATGATTCACCAATATCAATCCCAAACACAAACATATATAGTGGTTCGGCTACTTGCCTACTCCACTCCTGGCGAAAACGATCAACCCATGAGTATAACGAATTTCACTATCGGAGGTTTTAAATCAAGTTAACCTCTAATATTTACAATCCTACACAAAAATTCTAAGATTTAGGCCCTACACAAGTAACAAGGTCTTACACAAGAACATATATTTAGGCCCTACACAATAGCCAATGTCCTACACAAGAACCCGATACGTACACTCCCGCCAAAAACTCTCGCAAAAGACTTTAATTGGTTTTCCTTAGGCTAACCAACAACCTTGATACTATACCAAGGCCCCACATTTACTCCTGTCGGAGGCTCCCATAGAGACTGATACGCAAACACTCGTGCCACGTGACCTACACAAGAATTTGATTTAGGCCTTATACAAGAGTCAATGTCCTACACAAGAGCCTAGGTTGAGTTTGGATCACAAACTCTTACCCTCAATCATACACAAGGAAGGAGAGTAAATTGATTCATATAATTGATAACTTGTCGGATTGAGCCCCTTTTATAGCGCCTTCTTAGGTAGCTTGATCGTCGCTCTCCTGTGCTTCAATTAGCTCCCCGATGCTCTCTCGATCATGATGTCGTTGCTTTGCCAAGACCTTAGCTATAAGATCAAACACCTTTCATATTACTCTCCTTCGAGGTTACCAAGGTGATGTAAGGTTGATTGAATCTTCTATAACTAATGAGAAGTTATTTTTCCTAAGTGATTCACCTATATGGGTCTTCAAGAAGATTTAGACAATAATATGCCAAGATAATTTAAATCTAATCTCTAAACAATTGAAGAGTTCAAGCACATATTCAAGGTAGAGGTTGGAATCCTCATAAGAGTGTTAATCTCAGGAAGATTCCTTAAAACTTAAAGGTATAGAGGCCTAGGATGAGAGATATGAACATGGATTTACCTAAGCTTCTATTACACAAAAAACCCATAAAAATACCCAAGAATTAAATGTCATCTATAAATAGTTTGAGTTCTAAAGGTAAAAAAGGGCAGAATATGTCTCTGTCGATGTAATCGAAGTCCCTCTAATGCCATTGAAGGCTACTTTAATGCTATCGAGAAAATCAGATAATGTTGTTGAACATATTTGACTCGTATATTCTATGTCATCGACGGACCTTCGATGACATCGAACTTGACCTTTAATGCCATTGAAGGTGTTGTCAATGCCATCGAGAGCCCTACATAAGAGCCAAGGTCATACATAAGAACCTAGGTCGAGTTTAAATTATGAACTCTTATCCTCAATCCCACATAAGGGAGGAGAGTAAATAGACTCCTATAATTGACAACTTACTTGTCTGATTGAGCCCATTTTCTAGCGCCTTCTTAGGTAGCTTGATTGTCGCTCTCTCATGCTTCAATCAACTCCCCGATGCTCCTCCTTATCATGATGTTGCTATTTTTCTAAGGCCTCAAATCTAAGATCAAACACCTTGTATATGATGTTCCTTCGAGGTGACCAAGATAATAGGAGGTTGGTTGAATCTCTTACAACTAATGAGAAGTTGTTTTTCCTACAGGATTCACTTATGTGGATCTTCTAGAAGATTTAAGCAATGGTATGCCAGGATAGCTTAAGTCTAATCTCTAGAAAATGGAAGAGTTCAAGCGCATCTTTAAGGTAGAGGTTGGAATCCTCATAAGAGTGTTAATCTCAAGGAAGATTGCTTAGAACTTAAAGATATAGAGGCTTGGGATAAGGGATATGAACATGGATTTACCTAAGCTTTTAATGCACTAAAAACTCATGAAATGCCCAAGAACAGAATGACATTTATAAACAATTTGAGTTCCAAAGGTAAAAAAAACAAGCAGAAAATGGCTCTGTCAATGCCATTGAAGGAGACTTTGATGTCATCGAAGTCTCTTCGATGCCATCGAGAAAATTAGATAATGTTGTTGGATATATATGACTTTCTTGTTTGATGCCATCGATGTACCTTCGATTCCATCGAACTTGACCTTTGATGCCATCGAAGGTGTCCTCGATGCCATTGAGAAAATCAAATTTTAAACATGATTTCTTATTGGACAATTCTGACTCTCAATCGATGATATTGAACTTACCTTCGATGCCATCGAAGGTTGCCTCGATGCCATCGAGAAAATCAGAACAAATATGATTGAGTTGTTAGACAGTTTTGACTTGCCTTCGATGGCATCTTGATGCCATCGAAAACTACCGTTTTGGGCGAATGATTTCCAGAACATAAGGTGGTCCACACTGTGTGAGTTTAGAGGTTTTAGGCATGATTTTATAAGGTTTCGTATGGTGTGGTATGCTTAAGTGTGTAAATGACATCCACTCCACCAATCATATGTACTACCTCACGTTTGCACTAGAACCAAAATATCATGTCCATTTGACACTAAGGTGAGCCACACTAAGTGATTTTAGATGCTTTAGGCATAATTTTATGATGTTCATTGTGGTGTAGCTCATTTGAGTGTTGGATTGAACTGATTTTTCAGTTATAAGGTGAGCCTGATGTAGGTGATGTACATGATGGACAAAATGGATGTCATTATGATTGGCTCTATAGAGGTTAACACTTCGGGAATCCTCTCAAAGTGTTAATGCTAAAGGATCCATTAAATACACACACTAGAGGTTTGCTAGAATACATCATAATGTATTCCTATGGGATACTCGAGGCTATAGCCATTGGATTTGGTTTCATATTTAGTGATCCAAAATATTGATATGAATACAATGGTAGAGGTGGTTGCCTTAAAAATCTTTAAGATTGGAATAATCTTATACTTTCGACTTAATGGCCATAAAGCAACGTTGTGGAGACATCTATATTTGAAAAAAAGAAAATTCATTTTTGGAGAGCCATAAACTTTAGATTTTAAAAGGACATTGGAAGAAATTTTGAACATAGAGAAAGGTATTTAAGTAATTTGGATGTTTATGTGTCTTAGAAACCAATTATTCAAAATTTGAAAGATGAGCTACAGATGTCCTAGAGTGGGGGGGAGGTGAATAAGACAATACCAATTCCTTATAATAAAGCGGAAAATATATTATCGATCGCATAAAGTATTGAAACCTTGATTCTAATTAATTCGTAGAAAAACCTTCACCTATTATTTTTAGCAGGATAACTTTATTTCACGACATTTTTGGAATCAATCTTTCAAAATAGTAAAAAAATAGAGAATCAAATAAATCAATCACCACAAATGGATAAGGAGTTATAGTAGTTCAATGTTTAACACACACCTACTCCACTCCCAAAATTACTTCCGTCGTAATTTTGGCTTTCCATTATATCAAGGTTTTCACAGGTTCACCTTAACAACCTCTTACAGTTCTTGTGATTTTCACGGACTTACCATAATAAAACCCCCTTTGTGATTTTCACGGGCTTACTTTAATCAGCCAAAATGAGATTTACGGGCTATCTCAACAAACCCAAATGAAATAAAACAATAACAATACTTATCTTCCAAAGACAGGATGTTAATTTAAAGATGAAGTCGAGGCTTTTAGCAGTGATCTTCTTTCTTAAATGTCGATGAAGTAGTATATGCTGCAAATTTTATTCTCTATTTTTCAAGTAGAGTATAGATTACAAGCTATCTAATTGCATTTAAAACTAACTTGAAAATGGAATTGAATAAGCTAAAATAAATAAGAATTATCACATAGATAGCTTTGGGAGGACCTAAGTGTCTCTCTGACTTGTAGAAGGTTTTTCACCGATTTTCATTATTAAAATGAATGAGAGAAGGCCCTTATTTGTAGCCAAAGGATTTGGAAATTCGGTCAGCCTAAAAATAGATTCGGCTTGCTGGATTCCAACAATTCTGTTTCAACAACTATCGGATCATGAGGGATAAGATTTATTAAAAATTCAGCTAGCCTGAACTAAAATTTTGCTGGCCGAATCTCCAATTCGGCTAGCCAAATTCAAGATTCGGTTGGCCAAATGTCTTTGAAATTTGAAAGTTCCATTGTTAGAAACTTGACTCGAGACACCTTCAGACTAGCCCAATGCCAAGTTCGGCTGGCTAAACCAAAAGTTAGGTTGGCTAAACTTGCAACATATTTTCTGATTGTTAAATCTGGAAACCTATTCGAGGCTAAGGTTAGGTTAGTAGAATTTAGTTAGGCTGGCCGAACTTTAGTGAACTTACACTATAAATTATACATTCTAAATATTTAAGGCCATGTTTTAAAAACACCTAACCTAAGGTCTTTTCTAGGGTCATTCAACCTGATGTTTGACATACACATTGATATCTATCTTTAACTTCAAATCATGTCGAGTCTGTCTTGTGATGTTGAGCCAATCTTCATGAGGTGCCATAGAGGACTAGAGTGTACTTGAGATCTAACCAGCATTTATCTACAAAATTTGACAACTACATGTATGCTTTAAATACAAGTACTTATGATCTCCCCCTTTGTCAATTTCGTGACAAAACATACACACACATTCCATCATACATTCATATAACATCAAACACAATTTACATTAAGCACATGGACTCAAGCATCAACTTAAAACTTCAGATCAAACTCTTTTTGAAGATTAAATTTACAAACCACCTTTTGCTCCCCCTAAGAAATATACTCAAGATTGTTTTCCAAGTACATACGCAAGATACATACATGCATAATATCGAGAATTTTTCTTTTTTCTTTTTCAACAATTAGACATTATCGCATGTAAACATATATGTATGCACTTCTCCCCCCTTTTGGCATAAGTTGACAAAGGAACACATGATTAAAGGAAGCAATATGATATGGGCAAATGAATGAAGCATAAAGAGAATAATCTGTTTAAGCACTAAAATATTAGAAAGATATGTCATATCAAGTAAAAGAAGTCAAGTGTATCAACTGGTAACACACCAAACCAACCAAACATAAAGTTATTACAAATCAAGTTTATGAAAATATCAATTAAATTCAGAGGACGATGGAGTAGGCATCATAGGATCAATAATCTTCGAACTCCTACTAAATTGATGAAAGTACTTTTTCATGTACTTCATGTTTATTTTTTGAATTTAAGTTAGCGATTCCTGCGACACATGTAGAGCATCCATCCTCTACTCTAAAGTTGATAATCTAGTAATTTGAATATTCAACATCCTCTCCTGACTCTTCTTCTAATTCATTAAAATTATCATCCATATTGACGTCGTCTTCCTCTCTCTCCTCTTGATCGCCACATTGCTTAGGAAGAGGTGATGGTCACATCATATTAAGATTGGAAGAATTAAAGGGTAATTTGGATTTTAGTGCCTCAATCAATGGAATTGTAAAGCAAGCGAAGTCATAAGATGTGCGAAAAGAAGCGAACCATGTGTAAGATGCATACGATATTGAATAATCGAACAACAAATTAAAGATGGAAGACATATTTTATCTCTAGTGGCAATAACATGTAAAGTAGGAAGCGTGAAGGGAGTAAAATCACTCTTATTCCCTACTTTAGGATAGACATTCAACGTAAATATCTAATGAAGGATATGGTATTTTAGGAATAGTCTACTAATAGGTAGGGCGTTACCAGACCTCCACTCTGCATTAAAACCACATAACACACGGGAGATAGATACTCTTTTTGTGAAATAGATATTTTATCAGAAAGAGTCGAAGTGGGAATCCCGTCTTCCGCCATATCAATTTCCATTAATGATGAGATGATGAAAGGTGTTATAGTTACTGTTTCTTCCATAAATTTAACTTTAAAAAATAATTCATCAATAGAAACTTCCGAAATGGATCTATACATCCCTTGCACAATGGACCGGTAAGTCGTCCCGCCCCGTTGTAGAATTTTCTCCCATCTTACCTTAGATAAGAGTTCAAAAATGTCGTACTGAGCAATATGATTAAGATTAACAGAATGCTCTATAATGATACTCCTTATTCTAAAATTCTGAACATTTTCGGGGTCATCCTTTAGTGCTCGTAAAGTCCGAATATCACGCGGACCGGATCGGGATGAAGAACTTGCTTGTACTTTGCGTATGGTTCGTTTGGCTCTTGGTTCCATGATTTAGAACAAGAAGAAATAAAAAAGATAGATGTAGAACAACTGGATCAGATTTTATAAGAAAAACCCACTGAAATGGTTTTCAAGATCCAAGAAAACTAACAAAATCACGATCCAAATGCAAATAGGAACTTAAATCTCAAAAAGAAATGCTCAAAATCAACTGACAAGGAAGTTTGAGAGGATGGGTTAGCCGAATGGTGACCGACAAGCCAAATAAGAAGAAGTGGAAATAGGAAAAATGAAAAATTTCCCCCATTTTGATGGAATCTAGGCAAAATTCGGCTGGCTCGAGTAGATGCTCGGCTGGCCAAATTTCTCCGTCAGGGATAGGCTGGACGAAAAATCCAAAAATATCATTTTAAAATTATTATTACTATTTTCATTTTTCTTTCACATATTTTTCGTTAATCAAATAATAAAGAATTAATGCATAAAGAAAAATAAAATAAACAACATTATTATTATCATTTAATAACACATAAGTCAATATCAAGCTTTAAATTTGAGAATTTAATATTGTCAAGTGGCTTAATTAGGATATCTGCAAGTTGCTTTTTAGTTTGAATATATTTCGACATGATAGTCTTTTCTTCAACCAATTCTTATATATAATGATATTTTATGTCAATGTATTTTGTACGAGAGTGTTTAATATGATTATATATATATTTATAATACTTGTGTTATCGCAATATAAATTTATTGTATTTTGGACTATGTTGTAATCAGCTAGCATATGTTCCATCCACATAACCGAGTATAGGCATTCCTTGCAGCAATGTATTATCATTCTGCAGTGGATAAAGATATAAAATTTTACTTTTTATTCATCCATGATACAAGGCAATTTTCAATATAGAAACATCCACCACTAGTGGATTTCCTATCATCAACATTTCATGCACAATTTGCATTAGTGTATCCTTCTATTTGAACAGACGTATCGTGTGGATACCATAAACCCAGATTAGTAGTACTCGTAACATATTTGATTATCTGTTTGACATTAGATAAATGTGATTCTTCAGGGTTAGATTGATATCTAGCACAGATACCGATACTAAACGAAATATCAGGTCTACTAGCAGTTAAATAAAATAAACTACCAATCATGCTGCGATATAGACGAGAATAAACACTTTTACCTAATTCATCTTTAGATAATCTGAGTGTTGTACTCATAAGAGTATTGAAATTCCTACCATTTTTAAAACTAAATCTTTTTACCAAATTCAATGCATATTTGGTATGGGAGATGAAGATTTCATCTTTGAGCTGTTTTACTTATAATCCAAGAAAGTAATTTACCTCGCCGACCATACTCATTTCAAATTCGGATTTCATAAGTTCTGCAAACTTAGAAGAAAGATCAACATAAGTAGATCCATAATAATATCATCAACATATATTTGTACAATTAAGATATCATCATTTGATTTTTTGACAAACAGAGTTTTGTCAACACTACCTATTTGAAAGTTATGACTAAGTAAAAATTTAGTCAATTTTTATATCATGCTCTGAGGGCTTGTTTTAAACCATACAGTGCCTTTTTAAGATGGTATACATGATCAGGAGTTTGGAATCTTCGAAACCCTTTGGTTGTTCAACATAAACTTCCTCATTCAGGTCATTGTTAAGAAAAACACTTTTAACATCCATTTGATATATTTAATTTTTTTTTGTAACAAGGAATAGAAATAAATATCCTGATAGACTCAAGGCGTTAATACCTTCTATTTGAGTATAACCTTTCACAACAAGTCATGCCTTGTTTCTGATAATGTTTCGAATTTCATCAGTTTTATTTTTGAAAATCCATTTGGTTTCAATTACATGTTTGTCAGATGGTCTAGGAACAAGATACCATACATCATTTCTAACAAACTAATTTAGTTCATCTTGCATTGCCATGATCCAACCTTCATTATTAGCTAATGCCTCATTTACATTAGCCAGTTCTATTTAGGAAGCGAAGCAAATATGATTGCAAACATTTTCTAACTGTCTTCTAGTTTGAACATGTAAGACCCGTGTCCTGGTCCGTACTGTTCCGTCAACTGCCGCGATCCTTACCGTCAAACTCCGGCAACCTGCGACGTATAACCGATGTTGCGATCAAACCTAAGACGTATCCTGTAGAATCGAGTCGACTTAATCTGAGACTTATACCATTACGACCGCACCGTCGCCGCGACTCTCGCACCGAGGCGATACCCTGACAGGAAGATGCTGGCCGGCGTTCAGTTCGAAGAAAACACTGCGCATTACAAATCCCAAGAGAATCTCTATGACCCATCCCATCAATCAATCAATCACATCAATCAATCCATCACTTCATGTCAAGTACAAAGCACCCATGCTTCCTTTCTCCACAAGTCAAGCAAGCCCAAAAGTCAACCAATCCATCCCCTCACCCATCGCTCACATCCATCAACCCATCACTCACCTCACATCCATCACTCTCTCTCCTTATCTCTCTCTCTCTCTCTCTCTCTCTCTCTCTCTCTCTTTCCATTCACATCTTCCAAGCAACCCAAATGAGAAAAAATCCCACGTTGGGAGCCTTCCATGAGAAGAAAAAAAATGCATGTGTGAGGCCCACCTTTCCCTTCCCAAAACCCTCCATCCTAGCCCTTGATTTCCCATCTCCACCGTCAAAGAGGAGCACAAGAAGGTTGGCGTTCCAACGGACCGAAGAAGATCGACGGTGGGTGTTTCATTTGTTTAATTTCTATATTTTAAGGGCCCACTTGTGGTGGGACCCATCTAGTTGTACGTGTTATGATCATTTGAGGGACCCATTGGCGGGTTCCCTTGGCTACTCCGATCTCTCTCCTTCTCTTCCCTTTCTCTTTTTACCTTGGAATGTTGATATGATTGAATGGCCCACTTGGATGGACCCCACAATGGAGCGTGTATTGGATCCAAACCATCTAAAGGTGGGGCCCACTTTACATATGTATGGTGACCACACCACCTCACCATGTGGTGGCCCACCTACAAGAATGCACCTTAAAGGCATTGCATGCCTAAGCAAAAAAAAAAAAAAGAGAAAAGAAAAGAGAGTCCAGGGACTCTTTGGACGTTTGAAAGGAAAACACAAATATTAGCTTTATTTCAAAGATCATTGGGTGGACCACTTGTGCAGGCCCCACCTTGATGCACTGATCTAATCCACGCCGTCCATCCTTTTCCCCAACTCATTTTAGGCGTTGAGCCGAAATGGGAAGTCAATCCGACTTTTGGGCGGACCATACTCTTGAAAACAGTGGTTTTCACCGTTTGAACGCACCTAAGTTCCCCTACTTACCGAAATACACCCGATATTGGACTTGTTGGGTCCATCTCTGGCCAAGGAAACTAATGGCCGGGGTGGATTCGGCTGAAGCGGGCCCCATACCTGAAAAACCACAAAAAAATAGGTTTTTTGTAAAAAAAAATAAAATAAAAAATATATATATATATAAGCAGCAGCAGCAGCATTTCTGCTGCTGCCGCTGACACAGGAAAGGACACCAGTGTCCTGCGCGTACGGGCGGCCAAGAGGCAGGGACCCACGGCCCCTGCCATGGGCCCCACCATGATGTATATGTCGTATCCACACCATCCATGAGGTGGACCACCCTCTGAGGTGGGTCCCCTCCAAAGATCAGCTCGATCCAACGTTCAGGTGGCCCACACCATAAGAAACAAAGGTGATTGCACTCTACCATTGAAACCTCTCCTGGGCCCACTGAAGTTTGGATCAATCTGAAATTTATTTTTCCTCTTCATTTTCAGGTCCGTGCGACCTTATTAACGGGTTGGATGGTAAGTAAACATTATGGTGGGCCCCATGTGGAGCCCACAGTGATGTATGTGCTTTATTCCCACCGTCCGCCTACTGTGATGCATGTGTTGTAACCCACCATCCAGTGGACGGTGGGGCCCCTGTGTTGTGTGTGTGAGTGTGTGTGTGTGATGTGTGTGTGTACATATATATATATATATATAAAATATTATATCATATATAATATTGTATATATATATATTATATTATCTATTATAAGGGATGGTGGGCTTTCATGTGGACCCCACCATGATACTTGTGTTGCATCCAAACAGTCCACCATTTGGCAAGCTTGTATTAAGGCTTGGGGCCAAAAATAAGATAGATCTAGTTATCATGTGGACCACACTGTTTAGTGACGATTGAACGTCCACCATTAGACCCTTGGGCCACCAAGTTCTTGGTGACCCTATGAACAGATTGCATGAGAAATAAATGTTATGGTGGGCCCTAAAAATTTTAATGGTGGAATTCTTTATCACCACTTACATTGGTGCGACCCATTGATGTGGCCCATTTGATATGTATAAGGCCCACGGGTTAAGGCCCATTGTGAGGTATTCAAGGCCCATGTTACGAGGGCTATTATAATGTATACGAGGCCCATGGGTTATAGCCCATTGCAATGTACTCGAGGCGCATTAATACGATCAATTGGTGTGGCCCATTTGATATACGTAAGGCCCATGTGATATGACCCATTTGATGTATTTAAGGCCCAATGGGATGTACCTAAGGTCCATTGCAATGTGTGATCCCTCCATAGTTTATATAATGATTTTATAGCGAGCCGTGCCTTAGGAGCAATGGTGGTTTGACCCCCACATTGTAGGTACAATGTTGGTTAAATGTCAGCATTGTAACTCTCCTTAGGGTTCGCTGTTGGGCCCACACTAGTTGTGTGTAAGCCATCTAGGTCCATCTGTATTGTAAGAGTAGTTCATTACTTTATAACATGCTTAGTATAATCTCATGACTCATGCCCATACGCATCATATGTATGCTTGATATGAGTAGTGACTGAGCATAGCATACGCCATTGGGCAGACCATTTAGGGGACTCCTTATGAGGCAGAGTGCCCCACATTATCGCGTTGTACGCGCATGGATTGCTGCATGGTTTGACGGTGTGATTCATGCATCTTGTATCTGTGTGACTTGATCACTGCACGCCCTAGCGACATCAGGGCCATGGCTCCACAGACACATCGTGGATGGCCATATCGGATACAGGAAACACTTGGTTCTAGCACTGTGGGCACTTAGGATGTCCTTGGGTGAAAGTCCCAGAACCTTTTTGGTACCAGGAGATGCTCCAACGTCTAGACCGAGTGGATACACGAGCGCCCGAGTGCCGAATACCAGTAGGCCGCGTCTTCCACTGTGTCGTGGTTGGTTGGAAGGGGGTGTAGCCTTATCCGCCGGAGTGAGGGGGCTATACGCTAGGCTGAGTTTGACCAGCTTGCGAATGTGTCCGCTATCGACGAGCCGGGTAGGTATTGGCAGACTACTGGTCAGGCAGATAGTGTGGTCTCTTCCACTCGCTTGACTATGCAGTTAGGGAGGTGGCAGTTAGTGTGAGGTGTATTAGACCCTGGTGATATCCAGAGAGGAACTGTACTGATATGTGTACATGATGAGGATTGACATGCTTGTATTACATCTCGCATATGGCATTCGGCTACGTAGGCCTTGCATTGCGTCGGTATGGCCGATAGCATTCATGTTTCGCATCGCATAGCCTTGGTATGGCCGATATCATTCATGCCTTACATTACATAGCTCTGGTTGTATTCATGGACTTACCGCATATTTCCGCATTACTCTGATATTGTACACTTGGCGTTTGCCTTGTACACACACTTACACCACCCTCTAAGCTTTTGTAAGCTTATGCACGACCGTTGCGTGCAGGTAGCGTTGGACAGCAGCAGCGCTGAGGCAGGAGTGTGGATCAGATCATTTTGGAGCCTTTTGACTAATACTGACTAATACTGTATTTCCCTTCCCGCATTGTACTTAAAAGTTTTTGTTATAGTGGATATGTGGTGTTGTTGTTTTGTGACTTAGTTATGCTCCATTACAAAAAAAATTCATACTGAAAATCCTCCTTGTAGGATCCCAGGATCGGAAATCTAGCGTATGGGTGCTGGAAGCCGAGAATGGGGTGCCACGGAAGCTGTCGGCGCCGGATTCGGCGATCGGGAATTTTGTGAGCCCGGTTTCCGAGTTTGGGACGTGACAGAAGTTGGTATCAAAGCATAACTTGGGAATACCTGAGATCACAACGCATATCTGTTATGAACTTAGAATAAATAGGTTTCGAGTCTTGATAATTTAGCAATTTTTCCGACATAGCCCTATGACGTTTATGCCTTCGAGAATTCTCAAGGCTGATAGGCCCTTGTTGCTTCCTGTAGGACGTAATGGCTAGAAGACCGACCCGAGCGAATCCCGCTCCACCACCTGTGACCCACGCTCCACCACCTGCTACTCCCGCTCTACTACCTGTGACTCCCGTTTCACCACCGGATATTCCTGATTTTCAGCCTGTAGATGCCACTCCTTTACCTGAGACCGGTGCGGATCCGACCGTACCTATGAGTGCCACCCAGTTGCAGTAGATGCTACAGGCAATGACCGCTATTTTTCAGGGGCAGAGCAGGCGTCCCACTGTTACGCCGGCCGATGCCGAGCAGGAGCGAGCGAGCGCCCTTCTCAAGGACTTCCGACGGCACGATCCTCTACGTTTCAGGGGTGAGCCAGACCTCACTGCAGCCGAGATATGGTGCTCTGAGGTGGAGAAGATATTCGACACCATGAGATGCACGACCCAGCAGCGAGTCCCATTAGCCGTATTTCTCCTTCAGGGTGAGGCACAACATTGGTGGGCATCTGTAACCCGATCGGTAGTGACCGACTTTGAGTGGACCTGGGAGGACTTTACGGACTGGTTTGACCGAAAGTTCTTTCCTAAGCATGTGCGCCAGAAGCGCGCATTAGAGTTTGAGAGTCTGGTCCAGGGGGACATGACTGTGTCCCAGTATGAGGCACGTTTCGTCGCACTCTCGATGTTCGCGACGTATCTTGTGGATGATGAGGGGCGGAAGGCCCGCCGTTTTGAGAACGGCTTACGTCCTGCCCTCAGGAGCCGTGTGATCGGACACATGCTTCCGACATTTGAGGAGATAGTGGAGAGAGCCATGATATATGAGACAGATTGGGCTAGTGTGAAGAGAGCCTGTGATCAGAGGGGAGATCAGAAGAGGAAGGCGCCCTCTGGTAGTTCGTAGCCGCAGCAGCATCGTTCACAGCAGCGACGTACGGCTCGTCCAACATTCCGAGCACCAGCAGTACCCCCAGCACCACCTTCAGGACCATTCACCGGTACTTGCTTTGGGTGCGGTAGGACGAGACATCGTGTGCACGAGTGTCCCCATCCGCAGCGACAGCAGCCGAGGACACCGCATCAGCCTCCACGATAGCCACCACAGCAGCAGCAGCGACCACAGCATCAGCCTCCTGTACCTCCCCCACAGCAGCAGAGACAGCAGGTTAGGCCCCCACAGCGGCCACAACAGCAACAGAGACCTCAGAGGGGACCTGCACCTCCCCAGCAGGCCCAGGGCAGGTTCTATGCTGCACAGCAGGACCCACAATCATCAGGAGGGGTTGTCGAGGGTACTCTCCTTATTTCTATATGCATTGCACGTGTATTGTTTGATTCTGGTGCATCGCATTCCTTTGTGGCCGATGATTTTTGCCGATCGACCGGTTTGCCGATGGAGTCTGCCTGTGAGGGTTTGTCAGTATCAACGCCCTTAGGGAAGACTGCAGTGTTGGGCCGATTTTGCGCATCTTGTCCTATTCTGGTTGGGGATATCTTCTTGCCTACCGACCTGTTCGTATTGCCGATGTCCGGTTTTGATGTTATCCTGGGCATGGACTGGCTCGCCGAGTACCACGCCATATTAGAATGCTTCGTGAGAACAGTCACGTTCTCTATACCCGGTGTGCCAGAGTTCCAGTTTGTTGCCGAGCCCAGAGGAGAGCAGCTTTTCTGCCTGTTATCGTGTGTCGTTGAGGAACCAGCTGCTTTGAGTATCGACCAACTGCCGGTCGTTTGTGGTTTTCCCGATGTGTTTCAGGAGATTCCAGGGTCACCAGCTCGTTGGCACACCGAGTTGCAGATTGATCTCGTGCCCGGTACCGCGCCTATTTCGAAGGCCCCGTATCGTATGGTACCGTTGGAGTTACAGGAACTGCAGAAGCAGTTGGATGAGCTACATGAGTTAGGCTTTATCCGACCGAGCAGTTCGCCGTGGGGAGCGCCGGTACTCTTCGTGAAGAAGAAGGATGGTTCGTTGAGGCTTTGCATAGATTACCGCGAGCTCAACAAGGTCACGATCAAGAACAAGTACCCACTCCCGAGGATCGATGATTTGTTTGATCAGCTGCAGGAGGCACAGTTCTTTTCGAAGATAGACTTGCGGTCCGGTTATCATCAGGTTCGGGTTCGAGATGAGGATATCCCGAAGACAGCCTTCAGGACTCGCTACGATCATTTTGAGTTCCAGGTCATGTGCTTCGGACTGACCAATGCGCCAGCAGTGTTCATGCAGTTGATGAACGAGGTCTTCCATCCATATCTCGACCAGTTTGTTGTGGTATTCATCTACGACATTCTGATTTATTCGAGGACTTGTGAGGAGCATGTGCGGCACTTAGAGATTACATTGCAGACCCTCCGTGCACACCAGCTTTACGCGAAGCTGGAGAAGTGCGAGTTCTGGTAGGAGGAGGTGAAGTTCCTCGGTTATGTGGTGACGAGGCAGGGTATCGCAGTGGACCCCTCGAAGATTGATGCCGTGCGTCAGTGGGGCCAGCCCACGAACGCATCCGAGGTCCGCAGTTTTCTTGTTTTGGCGGGCTACTACCCACGTTTCATCGAGGGATTCTCTCGTATTGCAGCCCCGTTGACCAGGTCGACCCGAAAGGGTGCCGAGTTTGTATGGAGTGACACTTGTGAGCATGCATTTATGGAGCTGAAGGACCGCCTCACGTTCGCTCCTGTCCTCACTCTTCCCTCTGGGAGTGATGGATTTGTTGTATTTACTGATGCTTCACGAGTTGGTTTGGGTGCTGTCCTGATGCAGCACGGGAAGCCGGTGGCTTATGCGTCTCGTCAGCTCAAGGTCCATGAGCTGAACTACCTCACGCATGATTTGGAGTTGGTGGTAGTGGTCTTCGCACTGAAGGTGTGGAAGCACTATCTTTATGGGGTGAGGTTCGAGCTCTTCTCCGACCACAAGAGCTTGAAGTATCTGTTCTCTCTGTCTGAGCTGAATATGAGGCAGAGGCGTTGGATGGAGCTCCTGAAGGACTATGATTTTGACCTCCAGTACCACCCGGGTAAGGCGAACGTGGTGACGGATGCCCTCAGCCGTCAGCCACGAGGCCTGGTGGCACACTTGATGATTCAGGAGTGGAGGATGCTCGAGGATGTAGTAGAGTATGACTTCGAGTTTGGTCTGCAGTCTTCTATCGTTCAGTTATCGAGCCTTTCGATTCAACCCTCTCTTGTCGCAAGGGTGATCAAGGTTCAGCAGGCAGACGAGTCGTTACAGGATTACCGAGTAGAGGCAGCATCTACAGGATTACCGAGTAGAGGCAGCATCTGAGGGTCAGTCAGACTGGCGGGTTGGTTCTGATGGTGGACTTCGCTTTAGAGGCCGATTATGTGTCCCAGATATTCCTGAGTTACGACGAGATCTTATGACCGAGGCACATCGATCGCGGTTCTCTATCCACCCTTGCTCGACGAAGATGTATCGCGATATGAGGCGTCAGTATTTTTGGTCAGGGATGAAGCGTCAGATAGCTAGTTTTGTGGCCGGGTGTGACACATGCAGCGTGTCAAGGCCGATCATCAGATACCTCCTGGTCTATTGCAGCTGTTGAGCATCCCGATGTGGAAGTGGGAGCAAATATCTACTGATTTTGTCATGGGTTTGCCGAGGACTCAGCGCGGTCATGATGCCATCTGGGTTGTTGTGGACCGTCTGACGAAGTCAGCACATTTTCTTGCGATTTGTGAGCTGGCATACGGACCGGCTTGCCGAGATGTTTATTGATGAGATCGTGAGGTTGCACAGTGTTCCTGTTTCGATCGTTTCAGACCGAGACTCGAGGTTTACGTCTCAGTTTTGGAGGAGCTTCCAGAGAGCAATGGGCACTGATTTGCAGCTCAGCACCGCGTATCATCCGCACCGATGGGCAGACTGAAAGGGTCAACCAGATCCTTGAGGATATGCTTCGGCCTGCGCGATTGACTTCTCGGGTAGTTGGGACGAGCACCTGCGATTGGCTGAGTTCGCGTACAACAACAACTATCAGGCAACTATTGGCATGACTCCTTTTGAGGCATTATATGGGAGACCGTGCAGATCTCCGAGTTGCTGGACCGAGGTTGGTGAGCGCCGTCTCCTAGGTCCTGAGCTTGTGTTGCAGACATCAGAGGCTATCGATATCATCAGGCAAGGATGCGCACAACTCAGAGCCGACAGAAGAGTTTTGCTGACCGTCGGCATCGTCCGTTGGAGTTTGTCACTGGGGACCATGTGTATCTCAAGGTCTCACCCATGAAGGGTGTGATTCGTTTTGGAGCGAAGGGCAAGCTTGCCCCGAGATTTATAGGACCTTTTGAGATCACCGGACGCATTGGCGCCGTGGCCTATCGGCTTGCCTTGCCATCTCAGTTGTCTGGCGTCCACAACGTTTTCCACGTCTCTATGTTGAGGAAATGTGGGTCAGACATCGTTCCCGTTATTGATTGGCAGCCGTTGGAGGTTCGTGAGGACGCTTCTTACATTGAGCAGCCAGTTTGTATCCTCGATCGGAAGGAGCAGGTCCTGCGGACCAAGGTCATCCCCTTAGTGAAGGTGCAGTGGGGCCATCATAGTGTAGATGAGGCATCCTGGGAGCGCGAGGTGGAGATTTGCGAGCGCTATTCCCATCTTTTCGATGTTTGATTGTACGTTGTACTGTTTTGTGATTATATATGATGATATGTTTCCTTTCCCTTATGAGTTATGTGAGTTGCGATGGTAGTGTAAATTTCGAGGACGAAATTTTTTATTAGGTGGGGAGAGCTGTAAGACCCGTGTCCGGGTCCGTACTGTTCCGTCAACTGCCGCGATCCTTACCGTCAAACTCCGACAACCTGTGACGTATAACCGACGTTGCGATCGAACCTAAGACGTATCCTGTAGAATCGAGTCGGCTTAATCTGAGACTTGTACCATTACGACTGCACCGTCGCCGCTGTTCCGACGCCGCGACTCTCGCACCGAGGCGATACCCTGACAGGAAGATGCGGGCCGGCGTTCAGTTCGAAGAAAACACCGCGCATTACAAATCCCAAGAGAATCTCTACGACCCATCCCATCAATCAATCAATCACATCAATGAATCCATCACTTCATGTCAAGTACAAAGCACCCATGCTTCCTTTCTCCACAAGTCAAGCAAGCCCAAAAGTCAACAAATCCATTCCCTCACCCATCACTCACATCCATCAACCCATCACTCACCTCACATCCATCACTCTCTCTCCTTATCTCTCTCTCTCTCTCTCTCTCTCTCTCTCTCTCTCTCTTTCCATTCACATCTTCCAAGCAACCCAAATGAGAAAAAATCCCACGTTGGGAGCCTTCCATGAGAAGAAAAAAAATGCATGTGTGAGGCCCACCTTTCCCTTCCCAAAACCCTCCATCCTAGCCCTTGATTTCCCATCTCCACCGTCAAAGAGGAGCACAAGAAGGTTGGCGTTCCAACGGACCGAAGAAGATCGACAGTGGGTGTTTCATTTGTTTAATTTCTATATTTTAAGGGCCCACTTGTGGTGGGACCCATCTAGTTGTACGTGTTATGATCATTTGAGGGACCCATAGTGGCGGGGTCCCTTGGCTACTCCGATCTCTCTCCTTCTCTTCCCTTTCTCTTTTTACCTTGGAATGTTGATATGATTGAATGACCCACTTGGATGGACCCCACAATGGAGCGTGTATTGGATCCAAACCATCTAAAGGTGGGGCCCACTTTACATATGTATGGTGACCACACCACCTCACCATGTGGTGGCCCACCTATAGAGAATGCACCTTAAAGGCATTGCATGCCTAAGCAAAAAAAAAAAAAAAAGAGAAAAGAAAAGAGAGTCCAGAGACTCTCTGGACATTTGAAAGGAAAACACAAATATTAGCTTTATTTCAAAGATCATTGGGTGGACCACTTGTGCAGGCTCCACCTTGATGCACTGATCTAATCCACGCCGTCCATCCTTTTCCCCAGCTCATTTTAGGCGTTGAGTCGAAATGGGAAGTCAATCCGACTTTTGGGCGGGCCATACTCTTGAAAACAGTGGTTTTCACCGTTTGAACGCACCTAAGTTCCCCTACTGACCGAAATACACCCGATATTGGACTTGTTGGGTCCATCTCTGGCCATGGAAACCAATGGCCGGGGTGGATTCGTCTGAAGCGGGCCCCCACACCCCTGAAAACCACAAAAAAACAGTTTTTTGTAAAAAAAAAAGTATATATATATTATAATATATATATATATATATATATATATATATATAAGCAGCAGCAGCAGCATTTCTGCTGCTGCCGCTAACACAGGAAAGGACGCCAGCGTCCTGCGCGTACGGGCGGCCAAGAGGCACGGACCCATGGCCCCTGCCATGGGCCCCACCATGATGTATATGTCGTATCCACACCGTCCATGAGGTGGACCACCCTCTGTGGTGTGTCCCCTCCAATGATCAGCTCGATCCAACGTTCAGGTGGCCCACACCACAAGAAACAACGGTGATTGCACTCTACCATTGAAACCTCTCCTCCTGGCCCACTGAAGTTTGGATTAATCTGAAATTTATTTTTCCTCTTCATTTTCAGGTCTGCGACCTTATTAACGGGTTGGATGGTAATGTAAACATTATGGTGGGCCCCATGTGGAGCCCACATGTATGTTGGGCTTTTTTCCCACCGTCCGCCTACTATGATGCATGTGTTGTAACCCACCGTCCAGTGGACGGTGGGGCCCCTGTGTTGTGTGTGTGAGTGTGTGTGTGTGTGAGTGTGTGTGTGTGATGTGTGTGTGTATGTGTGTACATATATATATATAATATATATATATATATATATATATATTATATATATATAATATTATATCATATATATTTTTTATATATATATATATTATATAAATTATATGTTATATTATCTATTATAAGGATGGTGGGCTTTCATGTGGACCCCACCATGATACTTGTGTTGCATCCAAACAGTCCACCATTTGACAAGCTTGTATTAAGGCTTGGGGCCAAAAATAAGATAGATCTAGTTATCATGTGGACCACACTGTTTAGTGACGATTGAACGTCCACCATTAGACCCTTGGGCCACCAAGTTCATGGTGACCCTATGAACAGATTGTATGAGAAATAAATGTTATGGTGGACCCTAGAAATTTTAATGGTGGAATTCTTTTTCACCACTTACATTGGTGCGGCCCATTGATGTGGCCCATTTGATATGTATAAGGCCCACGGGTTAAGGCCCATTGTGAGGTATTCAAGGCCCATGTTACGAGGGCTATTATAATGTATACGAGGCCCATGGGTTATAGCCCATTGCAATGTACTCGATGCACATTAATACGATCAATTGGTGTGGCCCATTTGATATACGTAAGGCCCATGTGATATGGCCCATTTGATGTATTTAAGGCCCAATGAGATGTACCTAAGGTCCATTGCAATGTGTGATCCCTCCATAGTTTATATAATGATATTTATAGCGAGCCGTGCCTTAGGAGCAATGGTGGTTTGACGCTCACATTATAGGTACAATGTTGGTTAAATGTCCGCATTGTAACTCTCCTTAGGGTTCGCTGTTGGGCCCACACTAGTTGTGTGTAAGCCATCTAGGTCCATCTGTATTGTAAGAGTAGTTCATTACTTTATAACATGCTTAGTATAATCTCATGACTCATGCCCATACGCATCATATGTATGCTTGATATGAGTAGTGACTGAGCATAGCATACGCCATTGGGCAGACCATTTAAGGGACTCCTTATGAGGCGGAGTGCCCCACATTATCGCGTTGTACGCTCATGGATTGCTGCATGGTTTGACGGTGTGATTCATGCATCTTGCATCTGTGTGACTTGATCACTGCACGCCCTAGCGACATCAGGGCCATGGCTCCACAGACACATCGTGGATGGCCATATCGGATACAGGAAACACTTGGTTCTAGCACTGTGGGCACTTAGGATATCCTTGGGTGAAAGTCCCAGAACCTTTTTGGTACCAGGGGATGCTCCAACGTCTAGACCGAGTGGATACACGAGCGCCCGAGTGCCGAATACCAGTAGGCCGCGTCTCCCACTGTGTCGTGGCCGGTTGGAAGGGGGTGTAGCCTTATCCGCCTGAATGAGGGGGCTATACGCTAGGCTGAGTTTGACCAGCTCGCGAATGTGTCCGCTATCGACGAGCCGGGTAGGTATTGGCAGACTACTGGTCAGGCGGATAGTGTGGTCTCTTCCACTCGCTTGACTGTGCAGCTAGGGAGGAGGCAGTTAGTGTGAGGTGTATTAGACCCCGGTGATATCCAGAGAGGAACTGTACTGATATGTGTACATGATGAGGATTGAAATGCTTGTATTGCATCTCGCATATGGCATTCGGCTACGTAGGCCTTGCATTGCGTCGGTATGGCCGATAGCATTCATGTTTCGCATCGCATGGCCTTGGTATGGCCGATATCATTCATGCCTTACATTACATAGCTCTGGTTGTATTCATGGACTTACCGCATATTTTCGCATTACTCTGATATTGTACACTTGACGTTTGCCTTGTACACACACTTACACCACCCTCTAAGCTTTTGTAAGCTTATGCATGACCGTTGCGTGCAGGTAGCGTTGGACAGCAGCAGCGCTGAGGCAGGAGTGTGGATCAGATCATTTTGGAGCCTTTTGACTAATACGTATTTTCCTTCCCGCATTGTACTTAAAAGTTTTTGTTATAGTGGATATGTGGTGTTGTTATTTTGTGACTTAGTTATGCTCCATTACAAAAGAAATTCATACTGAAAATCCTCCTTGTAGGATCCCAGGATCGAAAATCTGGCGTATGGGTGCTGGAAGCCGAGAATGGGGTGCTACGGAGGCTGTCGGCGCCGGATTCGATCGGGAATTTTGTGAGCCCGGTTTCCGAGTTTGGGACGTGACAGAACACTAGTATGACGGTTACCAAGTATTTAATCAGTCGAATGGTCTTTTACCAACCTTAACTCAGTAATATCTGATTTAGAAGATGGTTTATATTGATTAACCAAAATAATATCATTATCACCATCATCTTGGTTAAGTCTGGGAATGATCAGTTGATAATCAATTATAACATTTATTGATTCTTGAATCACCCCAGTTTTTTTTTTTATTTAAAACATGATATGCTCGACTGTTTAAAGCATATCAAAAAAATATTCCATCATCGCTTTTTTGTATCAAACATACCCAAAATTTCTTGGTTACATAAAATATAGCGTTTGCTTTCGAAAGTATGAAAATATTTCACAGTAGGCTTTTTCTCAAACCATAAATCATAAGCGGTTTTATTTTTTCATACTCTTATGTAAACACGGTTAATTATATAGTATGCAATATTTAAAGCTTCAACCCATAAATATTTAGGCAACTTCATACTATTTAGCATTATGCTAGCCATTTCTTGTATAACTTTATTTTTTTCCTTTCAGCAACTCCATTTTGTTGAGGTGTTTTTATAGCAGAAAATTCATGTAATATGCCATGGTTATTGTAGTATTTCTCAAAATTGTTATTTTCAAACTCAGTTATATGATCACTTCTAATTTTGATTAATGACAATTCCTTTTTAGTTTGCATGCGTTTTATAAGCTTTTTTACTTCATCAAGAGCATCCGACTTTTCTCTTAAGAAGGTTATCCATAAGTATCTATTGTAGTCATCAATTACAATAAGAAAACATTTCTTTCCACCTCTACTCTTCGTTTTAGTAGGTCCAACTAAGCCCATGTGGAGAAGTTCAAGAGGTCTTATAGTAGCTAAGGAGTTCACTTTTTTGTGACTACTCCTAATTTGTTTACCTACTTGACAAGCACCACATACTTTGTTTTTTTCTTTTTTAGCTTGGGTAAGTCATGCAAGTGATTTCTTTTGCTCAATTTATATAGATCTATATGTTTACATGTCCAAGACGTTGGTGCTATAATCCAGTTTCGTCTATTTGAACCATGTAACAAGAATGATTTTGAGCAAGATTCATCAACGATATAACAATTTTTATATTTGAGATATGCTCAAAAAATTATGTTTCAACCCTTCAACATATAATACATTTTCGAAGATAGGTAAGTTGGGAAGTTGTACATTACATTTGCCGATAATCTTGCAGTTGTTACCATCTCTGAATTTAATTGATCCACCATCGATCTTGTTGATATTTGAAAGAATAGCTTTATCACCTATCATATGTCTAGATTATACACTATTCATGTAAGGCCCGTATCCTAGTCCGTACCGTTCCTTAGATTATCGCGATCCTCCCCGTCGAATTTCGACAACCCGCAACTTGTAATTGGCGTTTGCGCCCGACCCTAAGTCGCATCCCGTAGATCTGAGTCGACTAGACCCGAGACTTGTACCATTACGACCGTGCCGTCGCCGCGGTTCCAACGCCGTATCTTGCGCACCGATGCGATACCTAGGCCAAGAGTTGTGGGCCCGCTTATATTTCGATGAAACGCCGCACGTTGTGAATCCTGAGAGAATCTCTACCTAATCCATCACAAGTCAAGTACAACCCATACCTAGCCCATCCCTCTCTTACCAACAAGTCATGACACCCATCTCTCTCTCACCCAAAAGTCAACACAACCCATACCTCTCATGTCATTCTTCTTACACACCCATTCCTCTCTCCTTACATCTCCCATCCTTCACTCCGTCTCATTCTATTCTCTATCATTTCCTAGCAACCAAGAGAGAAAAATATTAAGGAGAGAAAAGAGAAAGAACCTAAGATCAAAGTCCACTTCTTACCACAAAATCTCACCATCCAACCCTTTAATCTTCATCATCATCCATCAAAGAAGAAGCCAAGGAGCTAAGGAAGCCATAAAACCAAGAAGAAGTGGAATCGGTGGGGGTTTTGTAGGAGTAGATTTATATTTTGATGATAGGCCAAGTTAGGCCTACCGATCGATGGTATGGATCTCACTTTAGACAATAGGTGTTGCCGATGCCTCACCATGATTCACATGTTCATCCCATGATGGGGCCATTCTCCATGGACCCCATCATGATGTTTATTTTTCCTAGTGTGAAAAGGTCATCAAGGCCTTGCATTTTTAATGGAAAAAGGATCTCCACTGTTTATTTTGATTGGTGGACCTACATGTATTGGGACCCACTTGATGTATGTTTTGTATGAAAGGGAGGGCTTATAGTGGCGGAGCCTTCCATCGCACGTCTCTCTCTCTCTCTCTCTCTCTCTCTCTCTCTCTCTCTCTCTCTCTCTTTCCCTATTGATGGCCCGCCTTAATGATGTATATGTTTTACCCCGCCGTCCATTTAGCGGACCGCATCCGCTCTCCAAAACGGGTGCCCCCCTTGCCGCCGCATCTAACCAGCCTACCTCGTCCGTTTGGACAGACCCTGTATGAAAGGAAATAACAAATATTAGCTTTATTCAACGCTGTGTGGACCCACCTTGATGTATGTGTGATAGCCACACTGTTCAGTAGCTGGACGTGTGGGGCTTGCTTGATGATGTGTGGTGTCCACACCGTCCAGCTAAAGACAGTGTGACCCACCAGATGCATGCATTTTTATCCACTGTCTAGTGGCTGGACGAGGACCCACCTGATGTAGTGTTTCATCCACATCGTTCAGCCACGTGGATGGTGGGAATCCACCATGATATATGTGTTTTTCCACATTGTCCGTCCATCTGGGTGTGATTCACCTGATGTATGGATTTCATTCCTGTCGCCTGTCCATCTCTGATGTGGACCTCACTGTGATATATGGGTTCTATCTGCACCGTTCATGCAGTGGACCCCACCGTGATATATGGGTTCTATCTGCACCGTCCGTGCAGTGGACCCCACCGTGATATATGTATTTTATCCCACCGTCCATGTAGATGGTGGGGACCTCCAGCTAGATAGCTGCTGGACGAACGTCAATAAGCTCTGTGGGTCCCACTAGCTAGATAGTTGCTGGACTGACGTCAGCAAGCTCTGTGGGTCCCACCAGCTAGATAGCTGCTGTATTGACGTCAGTAAGTTATGTGGGTCTGATCATGAGGTATGAGTATATCCACACCGTCCAGTTTGCTGGTCGGTGGGACCACCTTTGATGTATATGTTTTATATCCAAACTGTCCAGCTACGTGGGACCCTTGTGATGCAAGTATTTTACCCACACATGTGGGTCCCACCTTGATGTGTTGTATATCCACACTGTCCATGTGTATGGGACGGTGGGCCCTGATTTATGTGGGATCAACCATGATGTATGTGATTCATATCCACGCCATCCATCCATTTTACTGGACGTAGGGCTCACCTGTTGTACACACAGGGCCCACTTGCTGTGTAAACGCAGTGCCCACCTGCTGTATGGTCTGGGCCCACTTGATTTATCCAGGCCCACCTTGATGTATGTGTTGTAAGCACACCGTCCATCCGATTTTCACGGACTATAAGGCTGGTCTATGAGGCCCACCTCGATGTATATGTTGTATACACTGCCCATCCATTTTTGCCAAATCATGGGCTGCCCCATATGCCCAATGTGATGTATATGCAGCCCATGTGGTGAGGCCCAATATGATGTATTCGAGGCCAATGGATGTGGCCCATTGTGACGTATTTGCGGCCCGTGTATGAGGCCCATTGTGATGTACGCGCGGCCAGTATATGAGTTTCATTGTAATGTATATGCGGCTCATGTTTGAAGCCCAATGTGATGTATATGCGGCTTATGTAATGAGGCCCATTCCGATGTATATGTGGACCGTGTATGAGGCCCAAGTGATGTATATGTGGCCCTTGTGTGAGACCCGATGTGATGTATACGATGCCCTTATATGAGGCCCAATTGTGATGAGTGATTCCACCATGATGTATGTGTTATATTCATACCGTTCATCCATTTCTCTAAGGTCGTGGGCCCCATTACTTTGAGAGGCCCACCTTGATTTATGGGCTATATGCCCACCATGGGGTTGCCTTGTGAGGCTCATCATGATGTATGTGTTACATACACGATGTCCATCCTTTTCCCTGATTTGTATGAGGGTCGTGGGGCCCATAGAGAGTTAGATTCGAATCCCAACTAGACCACACACTAGGAGACAATAGTGGTTAAATGTCCACCGTTGAAATCCTCCCTAGGGCCCGTTGTTAAGCCCATTACCTTGGGAGCAATGATGGTTAAATGTCCACGTTGTAATCTCCCTAAGGGCCATTGTTAGGCCCATTCTCATCTGCTCTTATTGGGCTTACCATAAACCTTTGGGCCCCCATTGATGATACCCATCTCACCCTACCGGGCAAACCCAAACCTTTGGGCCCCCATTGATGCTAGCGATACCCATCTTTCCCTTGATTAGGCTATCCCAATCCGTTGGGCCCCCATTTGATGATAGTGCTTTCTACCATACCTTGTACGATTATCCAAACCTTAAAGCCCACCTTGTGTTCACACTAGGCCTTCCATAGGAAGTGTGGCCCATTTAGATACTTGTGCTTGCCCAAGTTTAGTGATCATACCCATGGTCCACTCAGGTGTTGGGCAGGCTACCCAATCTGCTTGGAAAGACAATAGTCCTAAATGTATGGACCCCACCAAGTCACCTTATGTAAGTATCAGGCTCCCTGTAAGAAAGCCCAACTTATTACATGATAGAGAGGGTGAGGAAGCCCACTTGTTGTACATAGATTCACCCTCTTAACTCACCTTCTGGTACACCCACTTGACTCGCCCCATGAGACATATTGTAAGGCCCGTATCCTGGTCCGTACCGTTCCTTAGACACTCGCGATCCTCCGAATTTCGGCAACCCGCGACTTGTAGTCGGAGTTTGCGCGTGACCCTAAGTCACATCCTATAAATCTGAGTCGACTCGACTTGAGACTTGTACCGTTACGACCGTGCTGTTGCCGTGGTTCCAACGCCGCGTCTTGTACACCTATGCGATACTCAGGCTAGGAGTTGTGGACCAGCGTATATTTCGAGGAAACGCCGCGTATTTACAAATCTCGAGAGAATCTCTACCCAAACATTACATCGGTCAATCAATCACAAGTCAAGTACAACCCATCCCTCACCCATACCTCTCTCTTCACCAAGTTAAATGAACCCATGCCTATACCATCCCTTTCTTACCAACAAGTTAACACAACCCATACCTCTCATGTCATTCTTCTTACACACCCATCCCTCTCTCCTTACATCTCCTCTCTCTCTCTCTCTCTCTCTCTCTCTCTCTTTTTCTCTCATTTTCTCCACCATTTTTCCAGGCAACTCAAGAGAGAAAATCCTAAGGAGAGAAAAGAGAAGGTCCACCTCCCTACCACCCAACCTCACCATTCAACCCTTCAAACTTCATCATCCACCCTTAAAGAGAAAGCTTAGGAACTAAGGAGTCCAAGGAGCCTAGAAGATTAGCAATCGGTGGGCGATTTGTAGGTTTAGATTAGTGATTTGATGATGGGCCAAGTGGGGCTTACCGATTGATGGTATGGATCTCATTTTGGACCCTAGGTGTGGCTGATGGCCCACCATGATTCATATGATCATCCCATGATAGGGCCATTCTCCATGGATCCCATCATGATGTTTATTTTCCTATTTATGGAAAGGTCATCTAGACCTTGCATCTTTTGGTGGAAATGGATCTCCATCGTTGATCTTTATGATTTAGGGCCCACATGATTTGGGACCCATTTTGATGTATGCATTGTATTTACATGGCCCATCTAGGGAGGGATCATAGTGGCTGAGCCCCTCCCCTCCATCACACCTCTCTCTCTCTCTCTCTCTCTCTCTCTCTCTCTCTCTCTCCCCTGTTTGTGGCCCACTATGACGCAAGTATTTTATACCCGCTGTCCAACTGGGGCCCACCCTGCTGTCCATTTTGGACGGCCCATTTGAAGGGGAAAACACCAATATCGGCTTGATTTCAAGGTGGGGTGACCCACCCATGTGGACCCCATCGTGCGTGTATATGCATCCATGCCATCCGCCCAGCCCAACAGGGCCAGGACATCCAGCAGGCCCACCCGAGTTCATCCAGGCCGTCCGTTTGAGGACGTCCAGCTAGCTTGGATGAAGAGAAACATAAATATCAGCTTCATTGAAAGCCTGGTGGGCCACACGTGTGGACCCACCTTGATGTATCTGCTTTATCCCCACCGTCCAACATTTTTGGACGGTGGGTCATCAGACCGTCCAGATCATGGGTACCGCCCTGATGTATCTGTTTACTCACACCGCCTAGTAGCTAGACGTGTGGGGCCTACCTTGATTGGTGCGTTCATCCGCACTGTCCGTTGGTTGGACAAGGGTCCCACAATGATGTATATGTTGTATTTCCACACCGTCTAGAAGCTGGACGTGTGGGGACCATCGAGATATATGTGTTTTATTCTCACCGTCCATCTGGACGGTGGGATCCACCGTGTCGTATGTATTTTAATCCACACCGTCTAGTATTGACGGTGGGGTCCCACTGATGTATGTATCTTATATTCACACCATCCATCTCTGAACGGTGTGCTGTGTGGAGCAGACCGTGATGTATGGGTCTCATCCATGTCGTCCGTTTGCTAGACGGGTGGGGCCCACCTTTATGGATGTATTCTATATCAGCACCGTCTACCTTGGGATGGTGTTGCATGGGGCGCATCATGATGTATGTGCTTTGCAGCCACGTCGTCTATCTGATTTATGGACGTGGGCCCACCCCACATGTGATGCACGTGTGAGGGTGGGGCCCACCTTGTGATGTGTTGTATATTCACACCGTCCATCCACATGGCCCTCGCATGATGTAAGTGTTTTATCAGTGCCATCCAGCCCGTGGACCCCACATGTGATGTATTTATGGCCCATTGATAAGGCCTAATGTGATGTATTTAAGGCCCATCTTGCAGGCCCACCTTGAGGTATATGCTGTACATGTGGCCCATCTATTTTACTGGATTATGGGCTGCCCCATAAGCCCCGTCGTGATGTATATGCTGCCCATTTGTGAGGCCCATTATGATGTTTGTGTGGCTCATATGTGCGGCCCAATATGATGTTTATGTGGCCCATATGTGCAGCCCAATACGATGTTTGTGTGGCCCACAAGGTGAGGCCCAATATAATGTTTGTGTGGCCCATATGTGCGGCCCAATATGATATTTGTGTGGCCCATATGTGTGGCCCATATGTGTGGCCCATTGTAAGATTTGAGAGGCCCATATATGAGGCCCACTGCGATATATGAGAGGCCCATATGGTGAGGCCATAATGATGTATGAGGTAGCATGAGAGAAGTCCATTTTATTCCCAGTCATTGGAGGGCTATGGGCTGTTTCATTGGGCTCTTGTGTGAGGTCCATTATGTTGTATATGATGCCCTTGTGTGAGGCCATGGGCCCCACTATATGTTTGGCTTTATGTGCGTCACTTCTTGGGAGCAATGTTGGTTAAAAGTCCACATTGATGGGCAATGATGGTTAAATGTCCTCATTGTGACCTTCCCTTAGGCCTTTGTTAGGCCTATTCTCATCCTTCTCTAAGTGGGTTGACCCTAATCATTGGGCCCCATTGATATTTGCATGATCCATCTATTCGCATTGGGCTAACCCAAGATATTGGGCCCCATTAGTTGCTAGTAGAATTATTTTAATCTTGGAGTCCATTTATGCTTATTTTTCCCCCCTAGGGCATCTAGCGGGCTATGTGATAGTATGGTGAAGGAAGCCCGTTCCGGATCCTTAGGATATAGGTAGGCCACTCAGGCCCAACCTTGATATGAGAAGAGTTCATCATCACCGTAAATGCAAGGATCAGTGGTATCAGATTTGGTATATCCACTGTTGAGGACCGATCCTCATGTTATGGATTAGACCTGTTGTCCTTCTATGGACCCCGCCACATATATAGGCTGATTACTACGACTAAGTTACTATATGCACTGAGTATGAGTTAGCGTAGCGTTATGATTGCATAAGGCCATCGTAATTGTATGAGGCCCATTGTGATTATATGAGGCCCATCGTGATTGTATGAGGCCCATTCGATTATATGAGGTTCATTGTGATTATATGAGGCCTATTGTTATGAGATCCATTGTGATGTATGAGACCCTTATGCGAGGCCCATTTTGATGTGTATGAGGCCCATGCGATGAGGCCTATTGTGATTGTATGAGGCCCTTGTGTGAGACCCATTATATGCGTGAGGCTCGTTGTATGGGTGAGGCCCAGTTGTGATGTGTGAGGTCCACCATGTATGCGTGATTATGTGCACACCGCCCATTTATTATATGGGCCATGGGCCACCTTATACAGGCCTACCATGATGTATGTGATTATAATCATGCTTAGTATACTTCACGATAATGCCCATACGCATCATTCGCATGCTTGTTATGAGGAATGATTGAGCATAACATGTGCCATTAGGTTGATTATTTACGGGACTCCCTGAGAGACAGAGTTACCCCACATGAGCGCGTGGTACGTGCAAGTTTGATGCAAGGCTGGATAGTATAAGTCATACATGACGCATTTGTGTGACATGATCACTGTACGCCCTAGCGACAACAGGTCATGACCTCCACAGGTATATCATGGATGACCAGTTGGGACATCAAAAATGTTTGGTTCTAGCATATGGACATCTAATATGTCCGTGGGTGAAAGTCCCTAAACCCCTTGGTACCAGGGACGCTCCAACGTCTAGACCGAGTGGATACATGATCCCCTGAATGCCGAATACCAGTAGGCGACGTCTCTCACTGTGTTGTGGTCGGTTGGAAGGGGGGTGTGGCCTTATCTGCCCATGTGAGGGGGCTGTAAGCTAGGCTGAGTTTGACCAGCTCATAAATGGGTCTGCTATCGACGAGCCAGGTAGGTATTAGCAGACTACCGGCTAGGCGGATAGAGGTCTTTTTCACTCACTGGTTGTGCGGCTAGGGAGGTGACAACCATTGTGGAGTATACTAGACCCCGATGATGATCCCAGAGACGTACGGTATTGATATGTGGACTTACTGAGTGGGAATTGCGTACTCAGCATTTGATTCATTCGTTCATTCATTCACTATCCACTCGGGCTGACGATGTGCAACTAGATCATTATGTGCACCTTCGCAATGGCTATGATTTCGATTGGGTACGCGACCAACCTGAGATAAGGAGTTTAGTATATTGAGTCTGGCTATCTAAATTTAGGTATGAGACTAGTTTGGATAGAAGTTCCTTGTGATGAACCCCACAGTTTGCGGTACCACATACTATCATCCCAATTACACACTCCAGCTTTATTATCTCTTTTGCATTGTATACTACATTGCATCTTCTGCATATGATGTTTAGTTTACAATGTTTCTGCATTGCATGGCTTAGATACGACTGACAATATCCATGGACTTGTCAGGGTTTGCATATTGCGTTGTTTCCTCAGTATATGACGCTGCCTTATTATGTCTTTGCATCGCTTAGTCTGGATAAGTTGATGATATTTATGGACCTGCCAGTATTTCTGCTTACTCTGATATTGCATTCTGTGTACGCTTATATTGCGCACACACATACACCACCCTCTAAGCTTCTTGTAAGCTTATGCACGACCATTACGTGCAGGTGACGTTAGGTCGCAGTAGTATTGAGGCAGTGGCGTGGAGGCTGAGCTTTGTAGAGATTTTATTATATTCATGTATTTCCTTTCTGCATTGTAATCAACTGTTTATATTAGTGGATATGTGATGATGATGTTGCTCTTGTGATTTGGGTACACTTGTGGTTATGCTCCTTTACAAAAACATTTTATACTGAAAATCCTCCTTATAGGATCTCAGGATTGAAATTTGGCGTATGGGCGCTGGGAGCCGAGAATGGGGTACTACAGAGGCTGTCGGCATGGGATTCGGTGATCGAAATTTTGTGAGCCCGGTTTCCGAGTTTAGGGCGTGACACATATCTTATCCTTAATAAGACCTCGGTGTCATGTATATATCATCCACACCGTCCATTTACTTCTTTGAGACAAGTGTGAGACCTATCCTTGATGTTAGTACACCACCTCTTGTTGTAGATGGAATAATATGTGGTACCAGATTCAGTATATCCACTGTGTAGAGCTTATCTCGATGTATGGATTAGATCCGCCGTCCTTCTAGTGGACCCCATCTTGAGATATATGATATATTAGTATCTGGGAGGCTAATGTTAGTTTAACGTAGGACATACCACATGGACTCCTATAATTGTAGAAGGGGCATGTCGTTTAGCTCCTACTCTTTTTTTTTGTGATATACCAGTTAAAGTCGATTATTGGTTATATCTGATGATCATGCTAGTGTACATAGTCTAGTAGGACACACTGAGAACATGCTTAGTATTACATCATGACACATATTCATACGTATCATTTGTATGCCTGTTGTAAGGAATGTTTGATCATAACATTATCATTGGACTGAGATATTTAGGGGACTCCTTGTGAGACTGAGTTGCCCCACATGAGTGTACGATATGCACAGGTTTGATGCATGACTGGATGGTATGACTTATGCATCTCGCATTTTGTGATGTGACCACTATTCACCCTACCGACATTAGGGCTGTGGCCTCCACAGGAACGTCGTGGATGGCCAGATGGGACACTGAAAACGTTTGGTTCGAGCATCTGGGCACGTTAGTTGTCTATGGGTGAAAGTCCCTAAACCTCCGTGGCCAGGAGATGCTCCAACGTCTAAACTAAGTGGATACATGAGCGCGTGAGGGCTGTATACCATTAGGCCGCGTCTCCCACTGTGTCGTGGTCGGTTGGAAGGGGGTGTGGCCTTATTTGTCCGAGTGAGGGGGTTGTAAGCTAGACTGAGTTTGACCAGCTCATGAATGGGTCCGCTACCCACGAGTCAGGCCGATATTGGTAGGCGGGTTGTGAGGTCTCTTTTACTCACTTGGTTGCGCGACTAGGGAGTTGGTGGCCTGTCGGGCTCACAAGGATAGGAATCGGGCTCATAAAATTTTTGATCACCGAATCCGGTGCCGACAGCTTCCATAGTACCCCATTCTCGGCTCCCAGCGCCTATACGCCTGATTCCTATCCTTGGATCCTACAAGGAGGATTTTCCAACGTACATTTGTCTAATTAGAAGCATAACCACAAGTATACCCAAATCACAAGAGCAACATCATCACCACATATCCACTAATATAAACATTTGAATACAATACTGAAAGGGAAATGTATATATTAAAATCAAAGCTTCAGAAGACAGCTACATACTCCAAGCTCAACGCTACTACAACCTAACGCCACTTGCACGTATGTATCGTGCATAAGCTTATAGAAAGCTTAGTGGGTGGTGAAAGTGTGTGCATAAGGTAAGTGCCAAGTAAACAATATCAGAGTAATCAGAGTAAGCAGCCTATAAATCATACATTTCAGAAATACTAGCAAGTTCATGATTCATACGATATCAGAGTAAACAAAAACATACTGGTAAGTCCATGAATGCTATCAGCCGTACCAAGGATATACGATGCAAGAACATAATAAGCTAATATCAAATGTCGATGATGCAATGCAACATGCGGTGCGAATGAAATGACCAAGCTGGAGTGAAGTCGGGATAATAGTATGTAGTATCATAGGCTATAGGGTCCATCACAAGGGAATTCTATCCAAACCAGTCCCATACCTAAATTTGGATAGTCAGACACAATGTGGTAAACTCCTGATCTCGGGTTAGTTGCGCACCCAACCGAAATCCTGGCCATGCGAAAGTACTCATAACAAATAGTTGCGCACCACCAGCCCGAGTGGATAGTGAATGAATGAATGAATATGCAATTCCTTCTCAATGAGTCCACATATCAGTGCGGTTCCTCTCTGGGAAATCATCGGGGTCTATTACACTCCAAAACAGATTGCCGCCCCATCGCGCGTAACAAGGTGAGTAGAAAAGACCTCACTATCCGCCTGCCAATATTCGGCCCTGCTCGTCGATAGCGAACCCATTCCTCGAGTTGGTTAGACTCAACCTAGCATTGCCCCCTCCTCTCGGGCAGGTATGGTCGTACCCCATTCCAACTGACCACGACACAGTGGGAGACGCGACTTAACAGTATACGACCCTCATGCGCTCATGCATCCACTCGGTCTAGACGTTGGAGCAACCTCCGGAACCAAGAGGGTTTAGGGACTTTCACCCAGGGATATCTATAGCACCCTATGTAGAACAGATTTTTGGTGTTCCATTTGGCCATCCACGAAATACCTGTGGAGGTTACGGCCCTGATATCGCTAGGGCGTACGGCGATCATGTCACACAAATACGAGATGCATGAGTCACACAGTCCAATCATGCATCAATCCTGCGCATACCGTGCGCTCATGTGGGGTAACTCCGCCTATCAAGGAGCCCCATGAACAACCTGCCCTATGGCATATGCAATGGTCAATCACATCTCATAATAAACATACAGATGATGCGTATGGGCATGTATTATGATGCTATGCTGTCATATACTCATAATCGGTATCAATAATCGACCTCAATAATCGGCATCGACAATCGTCCTTGACAATGTGGAAATTTAACCAACATTGCCCCCCAAGGGGTGGCCCACATAGATCATAACATATAGTGGACCCATGGCCTCACAAAGGGCCTGATATAAACACCATGAGCCTCATTCAAGAGCTTAATACACATCACGATGGGCCTTTCACATGGGCTTAACATACATCACAATGGGCTCCATCGCCTGGCCCTCAAATGCATCACAACGGGCCTCATCACATAGTCCTCATATACATTACATTGGGCCTAAATTACGGGCTGAATACACATCACAATGGGCCTCAAATATGGGCCGCATATGTGTCGACAATCGGCTTAAGCAATCGAAATCGGTCTCGACAATTAAAATCGGCCTCAACAATCGGCCTCGACACTTGGTCTCGATAATCGGAATCGACCTATATGATCGGCCTCGACAATTGGAATCAGCGTCGATACTCGGCCTTGACAATCGGAATCGGCCTCGACAAATCAGAATCGGCCTCAATACTCAGGCCTCGACAAAAGTAATCGGCCTCGACAATCGGAATCGGCCTCCATAAATTAAAATTGGCGTCGATACTCGACCTCGATAATCAGAATCGGCCTATACAATCGGTCTCGACAAATCAGAATCGGCCTCGATACTCGGCCTCGACAATCAGAATCGGCCTATACAATCGGCCTCGACAAATTAGAATCTGCCTCGATACTCGGCCTCGATAATCGGAATCGGCTTATACAATCGGCCTCGACAAATCAGAATCGACCTTGACAATCGGAATCGGCCTATACAATCGGTCTCGACAAATCAAAATCGACCTCGATACTCGACCTCGACAATCGAAATCGGCTTATAGAATCGGCCTCGATTCTCGGCCTCGACAATCGAAATTGGCCTATACAATCGGCCTCGACAAATCAGAATTGGCCTCGATACTCAGCCTCGACAATCGGAATCGGCCTCGGTAAATTAAAATTGACCTCGATACTCGACCCCGACAATCAGAATCAGCCTATATAATCGGCCTCGATAAATCAGAATCGCCCTCGATTCTCGGCCTCGACAATCGGAATCGGCTTATACAATCGGCCTCGACAAATTAGAATTAGACTCGATACCTGCCCTTGATAATTGGAATCGGCCTATACAATTGGCCTCGACAAATCAAAGTCGGCTCGATACTCGGCCCTGACAATTGGAATCGGCCTCGATTCTCAGCCTTGATAATCGGAATCGGCCTCGATAAATTAGAATCGACCTCGATACTCGGCCTTGACAATCGGAATCGGCCTCGACAAATCAAAATCGGCCTCGATATCGGCCCCGACAATTGGAATCGGCCTCTACAATCGGAATCGGCTATATAATTGGCCTCGACAAATCAGAATCGACCTCGATTCTCGGCCTTGACAATCGGAATCAGCCTATACAATTGACCTCGACAATCGGAATCGGCCTTGATTCTCGGCCTTGACAATCGGAATCGGCCTCGACAAATCAGAATCGGCCTCGATTCTCGGCCTCGACAATCAGAATTGTCTTCGACAAATCAGAATCAGCCTCGACTCTTGGCCTCGACAATCGAAATCGGCCTATACAATCGACCTCGACAAATCAGAATCGGCCTCGATACTTAGCCTTGACAATTGGAATGGGCCTATACAATCGGCCTCGACAAATCAAAATCGACCTCGATACTCAGGCTCGACAATCGGAATCGGCTTATACAATCGGCCTTGACAAATCAGAATCAGCCTCGATTCTCAGCCTCGACAATCGAAATCGACCTATACAATCGGCATCGACAAATCAAAATTAGCCTCGATTCTCAGCCTCGATAATCAGAATTGGCCTATAAAATCGATCTTGACAAATCAGAATCGGCCTCGATACTTGGCCTTAATAATCGGAATCGGCCTATACAATCTGCCTCGACAAATTAGAATCGGCCTTGATACTCGGCCTCGATAATCGACATATAAATAAGGTGGGGTCTATAGATGAATAACCGATCAACCATAATATAAAAGATCGGCCCTCGGCTGTGGTTATATCAAATCTGATAGCACGGAGCCATCCGTCTTTGGTGAATGGGGCCCACTTATTTGGATTAACCCACTAAGAGAATGATGAGAATGGGCCTGACAAGGCATAAGGGGAGGTCACAATGTGGACATTCAACCATCATTGCCCATCAATGTGGACATCCAACTAACATTGCTCCCAAGGAGTAGCCCACATAAGGGATTCATACACAACGTATCGGCCACACATACATCACATTGGGCGTTGTATAAGGGCCTTAAATGAATCATAATCGGCCACGCCCATGGGCTTCGAATATATCACAATGTGCCTCGCCCATGGGCCTCAAATACATCATAATGGGCCTCGCCCATGGGCCTCATATGTCAAGTGGGCCACATCACATGGGCCACGTTAATTGGGCCGCACCAATGCGCTTCATGTATATCAAATAGGCCGCACCGATAAGCCTCATATGTATCAAATCGGGCCCACCCTTATGTATTTTTAAGATCCGACCAATTCATAAGTTAACATAGAGATAGATGAAGTGAAAACCAAATATCTGCTTGAGTGGGAACCACTGTGGCCCATAGAAGTTTGAACGGTGGATGTCACCGTCCCCGTTAATTTTTGATGGTGGAGGTCCACTTGAACTTTAGATCTGACCCATTCTTTTGCTCATGCCATAAAATGATATCTCAAATGGTTGGACGGTTTAGATACAACACATGGATCATGTGGGTCCCATATATAGACGACATGGATGGAATAGGTGGGACCCATGGAACTTGCTCCATGTATAATAGTAGGGACATCAATAGGGCAGCTATATAGCTGTCGTACATGTAGCTATTGCTGCTTTAAAGAAAAGCAGAGGTGGGTCCCACGTAGGCCCCACCCTCATGCATATATATAAAATATATAATATATATCTGATATAGCTGCTGCTAGTGTAGCTTTTCTGCATTTAAAGGTAGAGGTGAGTCCCACGTAGGGCCCACCACAACATTTAATATATATTATAATAAATATAATATATTATATCATATATTAATATAATATAATATAATAATATTATATTTAATATACACACAACGTCTAGGCCCTGGATGGCCTGGATGGACGCCTACACCAAGGTGGCCCCACACGTGTGGTGGGTCCCACCGTCCAGGGACGGTGGATGCCCCACACGCATCACGGTGTGGCCCATCAAAATGGGTGGACGATGTGGGTGGGTCCCATGGACGCCACTGTCTGTTCACTCCTCACTGTTAGCACACACCTCACTATTAGCCACTCCCACCGTTAGTCACACCTCACTTTTAGCCACCCTCACTAGGAATCCATACTAAGACCTCAGTGTTGAAACGAGGTATCTTTCATTTAGTCTACCTCTAGAGCTATGGATCTGGGTGGATAAATACATCAAGGAGGGCTGCACCCCACACGTGTGAGGTAGGTCACGTCCTAGATAGATGGTTGGGATGACATACAAACATCATGGTGTGTCCCACATGGATGGTTTCCACTGGTAGTCGGTATAGATGTAAACATCATGGTGGGCCACATATCTCATCATCATCATTACTATACAAAGAAGGAAAAGAGAGAGAATGAGAAAAACGAGAGTGATCAAATGGTAATGGAGGGACCCCACCACTATGAGCCCTCCATGATCACTATACATACATAAAAATGGGTCTCATCATAAGTGGGCCTTCTAATAGAAAATCAATGGTCCACCTAGCGGCCTTCTTCTTTAGCTCCTTAGACTCATATGCTCCTTGCCTTCAATTTTAATGGAAGTTGATGGAGAATGAATGATTGCATTGGGAGATGAGAGGAAGTTGTTGGATATTTTTCTCACAAGGGTAGGACATCCATGGTTATCTTGCTAGAGGAATGAGAAATAAAGGAGAGAGGGAGAGATGAGAGAGAGAGAGAGAGCTTAGGTAGGTAATGATGACTTGTAAGAGAGGTATGGGTGGCTAGCAATAAGTGCTTGTAAGAAGGGCTAGGGGTAGGGTGGATATAGCTAGGGTGATGTCATCACCCTCATGATTACCTAGGGATTGGTGCCACATGGGATAGGTGGGTCCCGCAATATGCGGTCCACGACCATTATAATGCACGGTCCACATCTTATGATCTAAGTGTCGGATTGGCGCATGAGACGCGGCGTTGGAACCGAGGCGACGACGCGATCGCTAAGATACAAGTTTCGGGTCAAGCCGACTTCGGTATGCAGGACTCGGCTTAGGATCATGCGCAAACATCGGATACAAGCCGAGGGTTGCCGAAATTCGACAAGGAGGATCGTGAGGATCTATGGAATAGTACGGACTATGATACGGGTCTTACACGGCCAGTGTGGAGTGTACTAGACCTCGGTGATGATCCCAGAGATGTATGATATTAATATGTGGACTTACTGAGTAGGAGTTGCGTACTCAGCATCTCATTCATTCACTATCCACTCAGGTTGGTGTGCGCAACTAGATCATCATGTGTACCCTCGCAATGGCCACGCTTTAGGTTGGGTACGCGACTAGCCTGAGATCAGGAGTTTACCACATTGTGTCCAGCTATCCAAATCAGTTATGGGCCAGTTTGGATAGAAGTCCCTTGTAATGAATCCCACAGCTTGCGTACTACGTAATATCATCCCGACTTCACACTTCAGCTTGGTCATTTCATTCGCACCGCATATTGTATTGCATCCTCCGCACATAGCATTTGGTTTACTATGCTTCTGTATTGCATTTCTTGAATAAGGTTGATGGTATTATGGACTCGCCAGGATCTGCATATTGCATTACATCCGCTGCATGTGACATTTGGGTTGCTATGTTTCTGCATTTATATGGCCTAGATGAGGCTGATGGTAATCGTGGTTTGTCAGGAATTGTATATTGCATTGCATCCTCGACATCTGACATTTGGCTCTCTATGACTCCACATTTGCATAGCCAATTTGCATTGCATATTCTGATATTGTATGACTTATGGATTTGCCAGTATTTTCGCTTACTCTGATATTTGTGTGCTTGACACTTATCTTGTGCACACACTTACACCACCCTCTAAGCTTTCTATAAGCTTATGTACGACTGACATTGAGGTAGGAGCTTGTGACAAGATCACTTTGGAGATTTGATTTTTTATGTATTTCCCTTTCAACATTGTACTCGAATGTTTATATTAGTGGATATGTGGTGTTGATATTGTCATTTGTGACTTGGTTATGCTTGTGGTTATGCTCATTTACAAAAAAATTCACATTGAAAATCCTCCTTGTAGGATCCCAGGATCGGAATCTGGCGTATGGGTGCTGGAAGCTGAGGATGGGGTACTACGAAGGCTGTCGGCGCCGGATTCGGCGATTAAAAATTCTGTGAGCTCTGTTTCTAAATTTGGGGCGTGACAATCTAGGCACCATCTTAAATGGCTACTTGCTTTGAAAGCTGTGTGGATAACAAGATACTTAACCTTTGGAACCCATTTTATAACGATTATAGGCTTAGAGGGTCTCTTACCTTTCGATGTGTTTGGGAGTTAGGATTTCTCCTATTTATGTTTACTTCATTCTTACCTGAGTTGGATTTTAATAACTCTTTGAGCATGTCCACTATTTTATCAGTAAGAGGAGGATTGCTATTATTACTCTTTTGATATCTGTGGTTGTTGGTGAATGTTTTTACATTAGAGGCTTTTTGAAAGGGCTTTGTATTTTTTAAGTTATTCTTTATATAGTTTAATTCATTTAGAAATTTTATTTTAGAGTTCAAAAATTTTCCTTTTACAAAGGTAGGAGCAGAATTCTTAGATTTCACATTATTATCTTTAATATGGCTAAGTCCAAATTTGTCACTACTTCGCCGAGAAGAAGTTAGTAGTTTTTCATGCTTCTGGTCTCCATGGGTATATTTCTAAGTATCCTTTGAACTCTTAAGTGAAGAAACTTCAATTTTCAATTTCTTGTTTTCAAATTTCTGATTTCGCAATTCAGAAATTTTCAGACTTAAATTTAATTTTGATTTTTCAAAACAATCAGAAAAATGAGATTTTTCCAAAACATCATTTTCAAGTTCTAATTATAATTCAACACATTTTTCTTTTTGAATTTTTAATTTAGCCACAATCTTGCAACTTTCTCTGTACTGGGCATCATATGCTTCTTGAAGATTGTCTTCATTTTCAGAGTCACTTCCAGTAGTTTCATAATTAGATGTTTCACAATCATCTGAAGAAGTGATTATGGATATAGTCATAAAGGCATTATGTTCTTTTATAGTTTTTTGATTTGATTCGTTAGTTTCTGAATTAGTTTCAAAATCTGATGATTCATCCCAAGTAGCAATCATGCCTTTTCTCCTTGATATATCCTTCTTAGGGTATTTTAAAGCGAGATGCCTAACTTCAGAACAATTGAAGCATTGAGTGTCTTTAGATCTGGAAACTATAGTTGCACTTTTTCAACAAGTGAGTCAAAGTAATCCCATGCATCATCGGCCTCTTTGTTCATGAATTTGCCATTACACATCATCTCTACAAATTGGCGCATGGGTGAAGTCAATCCATCATAAAAGAAGCTTATTACCCGCCATATTTTGTAGCCATGATGTGGACATGAATTTAAGAGATCCTTGAATCTCTCCCAACATTGAAAGAAAGTCTCTTCCTTTTTTGGGCAAAATTCATGATTGCCCTCCTTAAGGTATTTGTCTTATGAACCGGGAAGAACTTTTTGAGGAACTCTTGGGTCATCTTAGCCCATGTACTAATGGATCGCGCCCTTAAGGAGTGCGACCACGACTTAGCCATCTCCTTTAATGAGAAGAGAAACAATTTTGATCTCGTCGTATCATCAGACACGTTTGGGAAGTGCAAGGTAGTAACTATCTCATCGAATTCTTTTAAGTGCAAGTATGAACTTTCGGAGTCTAGTCTATGGAATTTGGGAAGGAGTTGTATCACTCATGGATTGAAATCCATGTTTCACGCATTAAGTGGAAACACCATGCTGGAAGGTGTACTCGCCCTCGCAAGTTGTAAGTAATCTCGTAATATTCGAGGCAGGGGAGCCTTATTCACCTCATTCTCATCTTGAATCTCCTCAGCCAAATAATGAGGTTGATTTGCACCCACACTTCAACTAACTCAGAGGATCTTAAGTGGTGTCTAATCCGGTGATGGATAGGCAACCCTTCGACTAATCCTCCTTCGTTCAAGAGATGTAAAGTGTTGTCACAGACCCAATTGGGCATGAAATACTCTAAATCCCTCTAATTCTAAACGACTACCTTAAGATCTAATCAGAAAAGGAAGACTACAGAGACTATGCAATCTGAAAAGAGAAAAGTTTGGAAAAAATTTACCAGATTGGAGTTGCCATGTCAGTTGGTACAAAACATAAAACAATTTAGTTCCTAAAAGAAAATTTAAAAAATCTAATCTAAGAAGAACACAACAAAAGTTAGTCTTAGTCCTAATCCTAAACTAATTCTAAAACTAAAATAATTTAGAAAATACAGCACGGTCCCCGGCAACGGTGCCAAAAACTTATTCGCTTATACCTCAAGTGTAAGGTTGTGAAGTATTAATAATCTCGGTGACACCGAGGTTGAACCCACATGGACTGAATGTGTATGATTTTTTGAAGTATTTAAGAATTAGAATAAGAGACTAAACTGGATCTGAAAATTAAAGGATATTGTTGTAAATCAATTTAATGGAAACTAGAGCGCTAAGGATCCACTTGCAGTCATCTTAATGCCATTTTACTTGACTCGATCAATACTTTAACTAGAATCCAAGCCCTAATCTATCCGATTGGATGATAGAGCGGTCAAAATATCATAAACAGGTTCAAAATAGATTCTGAATATTCATAGTATAGTTATTCATGTAACAATCTTATTGAATTGATTGTAGATAGTTCAAAGAATCTACCATGCCCTTAGTTAATGGTAGATCAAAGAATTCTACAAATCAAACAATTATAAAATAGAAAAGTAAGCATTCAGAAAGTTCATAAGCATCTATCGTGCCCGGAGTCAACGATAGATCAAAGTAATTCAAAAATACCTCTTTATTCAAACCATAAACTATGAAATATCCAACATGAAGTTCGTAAACTTGAATCAAAGTAAGAAAAATATTAAAATAAACAACAAGCTTCATCTTTTAGGTCTAGCTAAGAGATTAGTTAACCAAAGACATGATTAAACTAAAACTCTTAAAGAAAAACATAAAAAACTAACTAGAAAAGGAAGAAGAACTCCTTGGAGGCAGCACCACCGTTTGCTCTACTCTTCCAACCCTAATTTGTTCTTAGAATAGCTTGGGAGATCTCTTTATATAGGTTTTGTTTAGACTGACTTTGAAACCACCTCAATTTTACGGAGTTACATAGCTTCAATGTCATCAAAGTCCAATTTTCAAGTTCAATTCAAATTCGGAAACTGTCAAAATTGTCTGAGTAAGTCTTTCAAAGAGATCGCCCGACCTTCGATGGCATCGAATTGGCTTCGATGTCATTAAAGACTTCTTCGATGGGATAGAAAAATGACCCAAACTGTCCAGCAAGTTTGTCCCAAAACTCATGATAATTTCGATGTCATCGAACTAGCTTCGATTTTAATGTTAGTACACCACGGTGAATCAGAGAAATTAGGTAAAATTTAGAAAAATTCTCATTAGGTAATGTAGTCTCAACACATTCTGAAGTTTCAGACTTCGGTTCAATTTTCAGCTCCTCCATTTTTAATGGTGAACATTCTGGATGCTTGGAAGGAGGTGCTTCAGAAAAATGATTCCCTCGGTTAGCTTCAACTATCGATAGGGCTATACACGAACCAAGTTAGCTCGGTTTGCTCGCTCGACTCGACTAAAAAATGCTCGATTCAACTCGGTTCAAAACTAAGTTCAAGCCGAGTCGAGCTGATTTTTTGAGCTTGAAAAAATTTCAAATCTATTTCGAGCTTGCCTGAGCTCAACTCGACTCGGATCGAACCCCAACTCGAATAGAACTTAGATCGAACTAGTTCGGTGACTTGGTTACTTTGATATTGATGTTGATCACCAAGTGTTCGATGAAATGACTCAATGAAGTGTCGGTTGGTGGCAAGGAAGGTATGTATATGAAACAAATACCCTTTTTCCATGTTTTAACGTTGCCTATAAGGTGTTTGATGAAATACCTGTAAACAACTGTTGCTGTTTTACATACAGTAAGAAATTGCCATGTGTTTGTGAAAATGTCACACAGGCTCGATCTTGGCTTGAACTGGCCCTAGTTGCTGACCGAATTGAGCCGAGCTGGCCAGTCAGGCTCGAGGTCCGAACCGAGCCGAGTTCGAGCTGGGGTCATCTTGTGGCCGAGCCGAGTTGAGCTATGCCAAGCTCGACTCGGGTCGACTCGTGTACGCCTCTAAGTACCGAGGTATTTTCTCATAAGACATCCAGTGTGTCTTTAATCATGTTATCATTAGAGTCCTCAAAGTGTGCCAAGTGAACTTCTAAAGAGTCGAGACATACAGTTGAAAGAGACTCATTCTCCACATTGGAATCAAGCGTGTCATGTGGGTGGAGTGGGTCAACATCACTATGTTTGAAAAATACCCATCTCTCTCATTCATTAACTTGGACAGTTATTGAGTTCGACTCTTCAAAAAATTGAACCGTGTACTCATGATCATAATCTAACTCCTCATTCACAAATTCAGTATACTCCACATGCAAGTTGGAATCACTCTCCTCGCATTGTGTTTCTAGATTGGGCTGAGGCTGGAATAAACTAGTCTGTTCCTTATCAATAAGGCATGAGTAACTTTCTTGAAATGGATGATTCAATCAACTCTAATGATTTTCTAATGTCTACGAATGATTGCATGACATGTTAGTTGAATTGTTCTTGAGCATCCATGTATTTCTGAAGTGAATCCTTTTGGATTGTTTCTGGTTAGATCTCATAAGGGATCTAAGAGGATAGTCATTAGAATTCATGGTTGGTACACCTCTCCAATTTAAAGTCTGATGCTTTCACCAATTGTAGTCATACGAGTCATATGTGAGAGTATTTGATGGTTGTTGGTAAGTGTTATTACCCATAATGTAATCACTCATTGTTTTCTTAACAAGTGGATGATAATTGTTCTCCCTCATATGATCATGTATTGATTTCTTAATAGGTGGATGATAATTGTTCTCCCTCATATGATCACGTATTGATTTCTTAACTGGTGGATTATCATATTCTGGTTGGTTCTCGATCGTGGTTTCAGTAAATTTTCGAGACATAGGTTATTTCCTAACATAATTATCTGATAGCTCTTCAACGTAACTCTCATCTTCTAAAAGTAGATTAGAGTATTTACGTGTCCGCTCTTGCATGAACATGATGAAACCCTAATTCTGAATGCAATCCTAAAATAATTCCTACAGAAAAATCCTATGGCAATAAGAAAAACAAGTAAAGGGAAGATGTTACTAAAAGAGAAGAACTAGAATTGAAGATCCTACAAACAAAAACATCAACCGATGTTAGTAATGTTAGAGGAAAAAAACCCAAAAAATAAAATTATGAAAATTAAAAAATTCTAAAAACCCTAGGTTAGAAAAATTCAAAAAACTAGAAAAATCTAACCTAAAACAAAAGTTAAACCTAGAAAACCTAAACCTAATCGTGTTTGACGCCATTCCCAGGCAATGACGCCAAAAACTTGTTCACAACCCCAAGTGTAGGGTTGCGATGTTGTAATAATTCAGTGAGACTGAGTTCAAATCCACCGAGAATGGGATAAAAGATAAAAGACTAAGGATCCTGGAATCCACCTATATCAATCTTAATATTTAATCTACTTTATTCAACGATAACTCAATTCGAATCGAAGTCATATGCTATCCAATTGGATGATGAAGCAATTAAAACATAATTTGAACTTTTCATTAGTCCAGTTCCCAAATATCTGTCTAATTGCAATGATTGTAGGGAATTCAATCATCCGCCCTGCCCATAGACGATGGTGAATAGTGACTTTTATAGATCTCACAATTCTAAAGCCAATAAGATTATTTCAAAAGCTTTCACAACATCTACTGTAATTTCAGTCGCAATAAATCATAGAAAACTGGAAATATATATTTATTTAAACTAAAACTTAATGGAAGTTTAACATATACTTGAATCAAAGCAAACAAAAGATCAAAATAAACTACATGTTTCATCCCTTACCCTTAGCTAAGAGATTAGCCTGAGAAGACTAACTTCCTAGAAGAAAAACAAAAAGATCAATTAGAACCCGTGAAGAAATCGAAGTGGAAGAACGTTGTTGGCGCTCCACCTAGGCCTTTTTTCTCTTTTCAAACCTTATAAGATGATTTGAAATAGCCTACCGACTCCTTTAAATAGTTTTGTAACTTAAACTTTCGCATCGCTTCGAAAAAGTTCGTAAATCGCCTCAAATTTACACACTCTGTGCATCTTCGATGGCAAACTTTGATGCCATCGAGGTCTTCGGTTGCACCTTCAATGTCATCGAACTATCTTCGTTGTCATCGAAACTCGTCTAGAATTGTCCAGCGAATTGAGCCCGTAATTGCTAAATAGTTGATGTCATCGAAGTCTATTTTTGGAATTATTTAAGGACTTTGTCTTTTTAGACTCAGGATTTCAGAATATGACTTTTCTGTCTAATTTTCAGGATTCCTTTTCTTCACTTCAAATTTTTGATTCTCTTCATTCCTCAATTGGTTTCTTTAGATATTTGGTGTGTGAATTCTTCGTTAATGACTTCCAAATCTCCAATTCTTCATTATCTTCTTTTGAGCTCTAAATCTATCTTTTTAAGCGCATATTTATCATAGGTTTCAGAATCACCTCGCATGACAAAAACATATATAATTAAATTAAATTTTCAATTAAATGACAGGAAAACTAATGTAATTGAAGGGTTAAATATGCAATATTTGAGTCTCAACAACATTCGATGCCATTGATCTTGTGTTCGATGGAATAGAGAATTGTCTGAAATAATCCAGTGAGTTTATCCCAAAATTCTTGATAATTTCTATGTCATCGAACTGACTTCTATGGCATCGAACTGCTCTTCGATGGGATCGAAAACTTTTCGATGGAATCGAGAAGTGCTCCTAATAGTCCAACAACCAAACTTGATTTTCTCTGAAATTTCGATGTGATATAGCGTCCTTCGATGGCATTGAACACTTACTTCGATGGCATCGAAGCTGTGTTCGTTGTTATCAAACAGTCAAGTTCAACAACTCCAGTTTTCTGCACTTTGCAAATTCAATTTTTTTTCCTTCTTCACTTGGTTTTCTTGGATCTTGGATTCTTGAAATCTTCAATCTTGGCCTCGAAAAATCCATCCTTGCCTTGACAATTCTTGAGCATCGAATTTCATGCTTTTAACATCCTTTTTACTTTAAGCTCTCGAAATCACCTTGCGAGACAAACATGTAGAAATAGATCGATTAAGTGGCATCATGTTTATAAAACGAAGGAATAAATAGGGGGAAATATGCAATATTTCATACTCAACGGTATCACCTCGGTCCATGGTAATGGATTCTGGCACCCCGAAACGATGGATAATACTGGTTTCAATAAAACCAATGATTTCCTCATGACCGATTTTCCTCATAGGTTTTGCCTCGACCCATTTAGTGAAGTAATCAGTCACTACCATGATGAATGTGTCCATTCGAGTTGAAGGCGAGTGAATCTGTCCGATCAGATCAATCGCCCATCCCCGAAATGGCCGTGGCTTTATGATGGGATGTAATTCGGCCGTAGGTATATATTGGACTAGCCCGTTTCTTTGGCAAGTTTCACAGCCTTTCGCATACTGGATGTAATCGGCCATCATTTCTGGCTAGAAATACCCATATCATCTAAGCATAAGCTTCATTTTTCTTCTTGCCTGATGTGCGTTACAAATCCCTTTATGAACTCCTTCCATGACTAACATAGCTTCCTTCTTAAATAAGAACCGAAGTAAAACTCCATCGGCCTCTTTTTGATAAAGTTCGTTATCAACCATTACATAATTTGATGTCGATCTTCGTATGCTCATATCAGCCTTGGTATGTGGACTTTGTAGATAGCCCATGAGAGGAGCCCTCCAATCATTATCTACCACTTCTACTTGACGTATTTCTATTACGTCATTACTCTAAAAAATTAAGGGTAAAGAACTTCTTTGGACCGTAATCGACCGACCGGTCGATCCCCTCTAGGCCTCTAAACCTGCAACTAACAATGCCATTTCGTTGGCATCTACGTTATATTCTTGGGTGATGTGCATCAGTTTGACAACCTCAAACTGTTCGAGCAACTGGTTTTCTCCAGTATAGTATGGCAATAAAGATGGACTGGTGCACTTAAACAATCCTACCATTTGATTTATCACCAACTGCGAATCTTCGATAATCATCACGTTTTCACTCGTAATTCTAACAATAACTCTTGTAAAGGCCAAGCTATATGTCCTGGGGGGGGGGGGGGTGAATAGGACTATGCCAAATTAAAAAATAACAGCGGAATTCAACCTAAAATAAAATAGCCTTATAAACAAATAAATAAAAGACTGCACTTTAAATAAATCAAAGAACAGAAATGCAAAGCAATCTTAAATAAAGAGCTTGATACTAATGTTGTTCTAAGGACAACTTTTGCACCATAAAAACCAAGGGTTTATGGCAGGACAACCTTACTAGAACAAATCGAATATGAAAACTCGAACAGAAATGAAATAAAGGAAATAGCAAGAAATAAATTCTAAATTATTACAACATTCCACACTTTGCTTGAAATGTAAATATTACAACATTCACATCCACATATACATTCCACAAATCTGAATGATTAAAGATATAGAAATTAAAAGAACATTCAAATCACAAAACACACCGATATATAGTGGTTCGCCTGTGTGTTCATCAACTGTTAAACAACAGCCACACAGCTTGCTACCTCACTCCTAATATCCTCACACAGGGGATATTAGCGTTCACTATGAAAATAGGTTTCACAGGTTCACCTAAAACCTTTACAATTGTGTCTTTTTAACTTGGGCTTACACAATCCAAAAACCCATACTATCTGAGTTTTCTGGCTCTCCTCAGATAACCAACACAATGAGATTTTTCTGACGAATCTCAAACAGAAACCAAAAGATGGAAATTTACAATAAATGTAAAATACCTGGATTTCTCCTTTTGTAGCAGCCCGGTAGAACCAATCAGAGTAGAAGTTCGAATCAACGTTCAATGTCCAATACTCACTTAAGAAATGGTTTTAGGTACTAATTGATTTTAAATTAAATCAAATTGGGCTTAGTTCTATTTGATTTTGATTCCAAGAAGAAGGAATACAACAATTCCTCTTTTTCAAATAAGATTGGAATATAGGAATAAAATCAAATATAAATAAGCTAACAAAAGAAAATATTAAATAAGCACAGAGAAGCTTAAAATGAACACTAACTTATCTTAGAGTGGAGGCTTAAATTTTCTCAATTTAATAAATGAAAAACTCTAAAATTCGTGCTCAATTTATAGTTGCAGAAATCGCATCTACGACTGATCGTGTGGCCATCACGACTGGTCGTAGGACGAACTGCTTTTTGAATTTTTAAGCGCGATCTCAAAAAACTGTTCCACGACTGGTCGAAGGTAGTCCGCGACTGGTCGAGTGCACTCTACGACTGGTCATGAACCACTCACGACTGGTCGTGAGACACAAATATTAATCGCTGGAGTTTGAGTCAAAGAATCAGGACTGGTCGAAGGACGAGTCGTGACTATTCCTACGACTGGTTGAACAGTCTTCATGACTGGCCGTAGAATAACAAAATTTTTTTGAAAATCTTCAACAACTTAGGATTGGTTGTGAAATTTCTTGGACTGGTCGAACCAGGTCTAGGACTAGTCGAACAAGGTCCAAGACTAGTCTTAGAACAGACGAAATGCATGTAAAAAGATTCATCTTGAATTATGTATGACTTGTTCAAGCGACCAATTAATATAGCAATTTTCAAAAGTCCTGCGACCAGTTAATATTACAGAACCCTTTTTGTTTAAGATTTCACAACCTTTATTAAAAAATTTGACGTTATGATTATTATCACATATCTGAGATATGCTTAACAGGTTGTGTTTTTGTCCCTCAACATATAAAACATTCTTAAATAAGGGAAGTTTATAGAGATGAACCGTACCTTGGCCAATAATCTTGCAGTTGCTACCATCACCAAATGTGACTGACCCATCAGTCATATCTTTAAGATCAGTGAATAAAGCCTTGTTGCCTGTCATATGCCTTGAGCATCCACTGTCTAAGTACCACTTCGAATGACTTGTAGCTTCGAAAGCAGTGTGGGCAACTAAGCAAGTAACTTTAGGAACCCATTTCATTACTGTTTTGGGTTTAAGAGTAGAGTTGGTCTTCTTAAATTTGTAATTGATGTACGAGTGACCCACTGAGTTAGATTTTAAGAGCTCCTTAAGTAAATCAACTATTTTTTCGGCTAAAGGATTTTGGTTTTGAGTTTTATAGTTGACATAATTGCTTTTAGGTTTTTGAAAAGTTTTAGCATTTTTAGAAAAACTTTGATTAATACTCTTCCCTTTTGAGTTAGAGGTTTCTCCTCTCACAAACTTAGGAGTAGTATTCTTCTGTTTAGAAGGTACGTTTTTATCATAGCCCAACCCGGATCTGTCGCCACATTTTCTAGATCCGGATAAAATTTTTTCAAACTTCGGATCTCCTTGGGCATACCTCCATGTATCCTTTGAACTCAAAAGAGAAGAGTTTTCAAGTTTAAGTTTGTCATTTTCAGATTTAAGTTTTTCAATCAGGGAGGTTTTGAATTCTAAATCACATTTAGTTTTTTCAAAACAATTTGAAATATGAGAATTTTCTAAAACAAGAGACTCAAATTTTCTTTAAGTTTTAAAAACTTTTCTTTTTGAAGTTTTAGTTTTACGACAATTTTACAACTTTCCTTGTATAGGGCATTGTAAGCATCTTGAAGATCTTCATTTTCATGATCACTATTCAGATTTTCTTCACTAGTTAAATCATCATGATCTGAAAAAGTGAACTTGGCTAGAGTCATAAGGGCCTTAACTTTATTGCCCGACTCGGTTTCAAAATCTTCTGATTCAGAAGAGGCTTCAGATTCAGAGGATTCATCCTAAGTAGCCAACATTCCTTTCTTTTTAGGTTTGTCCTTTTTAGGACATTTGTTTGCTAAATGCCCATATTCTTGGCAGTTGTAACATTGACTATCTTTCAAAGATTTCCTAGTTTTAGATTTAGGTTTAAATCTTTTCTTATCATTTGATATTTGAAAATCAACCCTCTTTTTACTTTTGAAAATCTTGTAAAACTTTTTTGTTAAAAGAGCCATATCGTCTTCAGAATTTTCTAAATCGGAGTTTTCTTGAGAAATATGTTTAGAAGACTTAAGGGCAATAGATTTACCTTTAGGAGCTTTAAAAGTTAACTCGTAGGTTTGTAAAGACCCAACCAACTCTTCTACCCTCATATTGTCCGTATCACGAAGTTCCTGGATCGCGGTTAGCTTAGAGTTGAACCGTTCTGGAAGTGAGCGTAGTATCTTTGCACACACTTTACTTTTTGGGATTTTATTGCCAAGACCCCACATAGAGTTTACAATGTCATTTAATCTAGTGTAGAAGTCCATAAACATTTCATTTTCCTCCATATGAATTTCTTCAAATTTAATTGTGAGGAGTTGGACTTTAGATTTTTTGACAATTGATGTACCCTCGTGTGTCATTTCTAATATATCCCAAGCTTGCTTTACAGTATCACAGGATATGATTCTTTTGAACTCATCTGGTGATAGTGCGCAAGTGATTGCATTTAGTGCTTTTGCATTGACACTACTCTCATTTTTCTGAAGAGTGGTCCATGAGAAAAATGGTGTTACTCTCATTGATTTTGAACTATCGATACCAGTCACTTCAGTGGTAGGAGGGTTCCATTCAGTCACTGTGGCAAGCCACACACTCTCATCCATTGATTTGAGGAAAATCCTCTTCCTAGCTTTCCAATAGGCATAGTTGGAGCTATCAAAGGGTGGACGCCTAGTGACTGAAATGCTATCAAAATTTGACATCTTATATATAGCTTAGATCGTTAGCTCAGGAAATGAATCCAATGATTAAAGAATTAAAAACGAGCTATTAGGCTCTGATACCACTTGAAAAAGCCAAGATATATGTCCTAGAAAGGGGGGGGGGGTGAATAGGACTATGCCAAATTAAAAAATAATAGCGGAATTCAACCTAAAATAAGATAGCCTTATAAACAAATAAATAAAAGACTGCTCTTTAAATAAATCAAAGAACAGAAATGCAAAACAATCTTAAATAAAGAGCTTGATACTAATGTTATTCTAAGGACAACCTTTGCACCATAAAGACCAAGGGTTTATGGCAGGACAACCTTGCTAGAACAAATCAAATATCAAAACTCGAATAGAAAGGAAATAGCAAGAAATAAATTTTAAACTATTACAACATTTCCCACTTTGCTTGAAATGTAAATATTACAACATTCACATCCACATATACATTCCACAAATCTGAATGATTAAAGATATAGAAATTAAAAGAACATTCAAATCACAAAACACACTGATATATAATGGTTCGCCTGTGTGTTCATCAACTGTTAAACAACAGCCACACAGCTTGCTACTCCACTCCTAATATCCTCACACAGGGGATATCAACGTTCACTATGAAAATAGGTTTCACAGGTTCACCTAAAACCTTTACAATTGTGTCTTTTTAACTTGGGCTTACACAATCCAAAAACCCATACTATTTGAGTTTTCTGGCTCTCCTCAGATAACCAACACAATGAGATTTTTCTGACGAATCTCAAACAAAAACCAAAAGATGGAAATTTATAATAAATGTAAAATACCTGGATTTCTCCTTTTGTAGCAGCCCGGTAGAACCAATCAGAGTAGAAGTTCGAATCAACGTTCAATGTCCAATACTCACTTAAGAAATGGTTCTAGGTACTAATTGATTTTAAATTAAACCAAATTGGGCTTAGTTCTATTTGATTTTGATTCCAAGAAGAAGGAATACAACAATTCCTCTTTTTCAAATAAGATTGGAATATAGGAATAAAATTAAATATAAATAAGCTAACAAAAGAAAATATTAAATAAGCACAGAGAAGCTTAAAATGAACACTAACTTATCTCAGAGTGGAGGCTTGAATTTGCTCAATTTAATAAATAAAAAACTTGAAATTCGTACTCAATTTATAGTTGTAGAAATCGCGTCTACGACTGGTCGTGTGACCATCACGATTGGTCGTAGGACGAACTGCTTTTTGAATTTTTAAGCGCAATCTCAAAAAACTGTTCCACGACTGGTCGAAGGTAGTCCACGACCTGTCAAGTGCACTCTACGACTGGTTGTGAGACACAAAGATTAGTCGCTGGAGTTTTCGTCGAAGAACCAAGACTTTTTGAAGGACGAGTCGTGATTATTCCTACGACTGGTTGAACAGTCTTCACGACTGGTCGTAGAATAACCAAAAAATTTTGAAAATCTTTAACAACTTAAGATTGGTCGTGGAATTTCTTGGACTAGTCGTCGAACAAGGTCTAGGACTAGTCTTAGAACAGACCAAATGCATGTAAAAAGATTTATCTTGAATTATGTATGCAAAATGACCTACCCTAAGGTCAAACTAAGGTCTATCATACCTGGGACATGAAGTATGAACATTGAACTTCATTCTTTCAGATGATGGTTAACCTTTGAAGCTTGAGTTCTCTACTTGATGTAGCTTGATCTTGAGATCTTCGAAAGCTTGAAATTAAACTTCATCAATATACTTTGAGTCCTGAAATGTACTCTTGAGTCTTGAAATGTACTTAAGTCTTGAAATGCACTCTTCTTATCGATGTAACTCTAAACCTTGATGCTTTCAGAAGAGGACAAAGTACATAACCTTGCATTTCTTGAAGCAGAATATCGTAAATGTCTTGAACCATTGTGATGCAGTGTCTTGATCAAATATATATCAACATACAAACACAAGACACAGATAGAGGTTTTGGCACAACAAGATTTGACAACCAAAGGAGCATGAGACAATAGCACTTACAATCTCCCCCTTTGTCAAATTTGTGACAAAACACACTCCAATAATTCAATAAAATAAGAGAAGCACAACATGCACAACATGCACAATAACGAATCATGCACAACATGCACAATAACGAATCATGCACCAGTTATATAAGAGAACCAGTTACGACCTGGTTTAAAGAATCATGAATCATGAACCGGCTGTCATTAAGTTCAAATTCATTATTTATATACTGCCCCTGAGTAGTAGCACACATATCCAAAATATAACTACTTATACTAATATCCATAAGCAATCAAGCCAAATGTTTCCAGAAGCTTTTCCAAAAGCTTCTCCCCCTTTTTGTCACAATATGACAAAGGAAGCAACAATTTAAAGGATAATAAATGGTGTAATAGATGGAATAACTCGACAATATATAAGAAAGTAAAAGTTCACAATCCATTTACTGATATAACTAAAAAGTCATCAAACCAAATGTAGTGCACAATCCAACATAAGTAAGAAAGATATTACATACCAAGAATGAAAACACTTAATTAGATCCTAAAGAAGGAGCAAGAAGGAGTAAGAAAGATATTACATACCAAGAATGAAAACAGTTATATACAAACCAAGGTCTCTATATTAACAAATACAAGAATTACACAATTTACACATGAGAAATAATAAAAATGCATATAAACTTGAGTCGCAAGATCACGCAGCTTTTCTTGGCAAATACAGCCATGCATCCCTGATAATTATACCCTGCTCTTTATCAATCTGGACATGAATATCTTTTAAGTCACCTGTATTACCTGTGTGGTTATGTATTCGATGAATGAGTGACCAACTCGATGTGAATTCCCCTCAAGATTACACCCACTGCCTTAGCTAATCATAGTTAAAAACAACAAGGCACTCAAAACAATACATGATGCAGTCTTGTTTAAATGCAAGGATGCGTGAATGCACATCGACCTGGGGATGCTCATCTAGTCAGACTTGGGCTCATCACCCATGCATATGACTGGTCACTAGCGTAACACATCACATGCGTACGTCACGTACAATATAATGACCAAGCCATCATACATCACGTACGTGGGTCGATAGTCGATGGTATGGGAGCTACCGAAACGATACCACACTAAGGCCTAAGGGCACATGATACAACATATAGAATTAGCCCCCCGTCATCGCCCGTATGCCATAAATGCATGATTAACCAAAACATTATTATTCTGATTACAACCAGCCAATTTAAGAAAACTCAAAGGTCACTACGGGGGGATTGTCACCCAGCGTAGGCCGACAACTCAGAAATAGTGTCCCATTCCCACCATCCCCAGCTCATGAGATTTTCTACCTTAGGATGTTTAATAGAAGCCCATTAAGTAGTTGCCAATCAAATTTCAATATGTGGGACTTACCATCACATGGTTATATGGGAATGAACCATCGAAGCCACGTAGGGCAAATTTCAAATCTTGGGACAAAGAAGTCAGAGCGGTAAAAGGTCATACGAAGTAAATACTAAATCGAATGGAGGGGCAACGTTAAATCAGGGTGGTAAAGAATTCATCCCCAAGGCCACGTAGGCGAAACAACCTATGGATAGTAAACCCACATTAACATTTCACCACCAAAGATAACCTTCAAGTCGAGGGTTCACTTCTAACACATTTACACCCTAAGTGTGGGCTCACATACATAAGTGGAGTTTTTCCACTAGTTGATGTAGTGAATTGGATTCTATAAGCGACTTACAAACAATTCATAGACACGTGAAGGTGTATGGATACAACATGTAAGATATATGTCCACATTAAGTTCATAAATAGATCATAAACAAAATATATAAGTTATCAATTGGAATTTGGTTGAAAGCCAATGCACAAGTGACTATTGCATTGAGTATGATGTACAACCTATCAATTATAATTTCAAATGTAAACAATCTCTTAGGAATTGATAACAAATGTAAGTAGTCATAAGTTATAAGATAATGTTTGTATTTCTAATGAAAACTATTCCTTAGGCTAACTTGGTAATAGAAACCTTAAGGGGAAGAAATCATCACCTTGTGTTGTCGACTTGCCTTCTAATGTTGTTAGGAGGTACACACACCCTTGGAATCTTCCCGTGGTAGACCTGACCTGACTCGTACTCAACCTGAACTAAGTGAAACTAGTTGATTTAGCTTTCATTGACTCAACCTCAACTCTCGAGTTAACTTATCTTAGCACAATTGCCAACCCTATTCTCTCCCACTCTCTTTCTCCTTACTTCCCTCAACACGACAGTGGCCAGTAACTAGCTAGTCCCAACTGACTCAAAGAGTCAACGAGTCAAGGCCCGACTGACTCGATAGCAAGTTAAGCTACCGATTCGACTCGACGTGTCAAGTCTACTTGACCTGACTCTCCCATCCTTCTCTCTTCTCTTTCTTCTTCCTCTCCTTCTTTCCTGGAAGTCTAACATGGCTGGGACTCACCTTATCGTGCCACCCAACTCAGCCCGACTCAATTCAACGAGTCAACAACTAGGTGGTTTGGAGCGACACTTAACCCATACCCGTTTTCTGCTCTCTCTCTCACTCACTCACTCACTCTCTCGCCGACATGTCTCGCGAGGTTGCTAGACAAAAACTCACCTAATAGGACCCAAACACGAATCACAACTCACCCCGTTTTGATTTCCAAACTCGGTTGAGTCAGCCATGAGTGGCACAAGCTCAGACCCAAGCTCGACAGCAGCCCAACCCTCTCTTCTTCACTGCCTTACGATCCATCCCTTTCTCTTGCTGGATTCCCAACCCAACTCTGAATACATTAGAGCATGGGTCAGCAAGTCAATGAACTCGAACAGGTCCGAACCAAGTCCGAAACTGGCCAGCAACTCGATGGGTCTGACAACAACAACATGGCAGACCTACTGTAGTCATACCACCCTTAATCTCATTCTCTTCTCTGTCCTTCTTCTTCTTTTGCTAGAACCTCAGTATGGCCAGAACTAGGCAGAGGCCCACAACATTTGTGCTCGACTCAGACGTGGCCCAAGCTTAAGCGAGATTGTGGCAGCGACCCACTCTCTCTCTCTCCCTCTCTCTCTCTCTCTCTCTCTCTCTCTTCTTCTCGCTTCTTTTCTCTCTAAACTGACCTGAATCGAGTGTGGACCTATCCAGATGCAAGTATGACTTGCTCCGACTCAGTGTGGTGTGACCTAACCCATTACTTGACCCGACTCAAGATTCGACTGTCTCAACCCGAGTCGAGTTGAGTCAACATGGTGGTTTCACCACACAACTTCCTTTCTTTCTTTTTATCCTTCCTTTTCCCTACTTCTCTTCCATTCCTTTCATCCCAGCTATACCCAAAATAGTAAGCAAAAGATCACAGCTGAGTCTGGTTTTGTCTAGGAAGATGAAGTGGGTGGCAATGACAGATCCCACTCCAAGGCTCATTTCTTTGAAGCGTTGCTTTTGGGCAGTTAGGACCTGTCCAAGAGAGCTAATGGAGGTGGTTTTTTGAAGCTTCTTAGAGGTTCGGGTGGTGGGTTTGACGTTGGGAGAAATGACCGTTTCTCGAGTGCGGCTGCAAGGAATGAAGAGCAATACTCTTGCTATATAGACTCCCTTTCTTTTTTGAAACCCTAGACCTCCCAGAACTGTCGAATAAAGAATGGATGGTCTGGATTGTTCTTAGGGCAACACTTCCCTTTAAAGGAAAGATTCCTCTCGATTTTTCGCTGGCTGTAAAAAGAGCCCTAAATGGAATGAAATGAGAGGTTAGGATTATCCTAATTGAAGAGCTTAGATGCGAGGATTCTGCCTCACGCGGATCGCCAGTGAGGTAGGGAGGAAACGAAAGGTTACCGTTTTTGGAAAACCCTTCACACATGCCTGTTTGTGCTCATTATTGCAACTGCGTACATGAGCTTCATGGTGTGGGACCAACAGGGTTTTGGTCTTGTTTGAGGAATCTACAAGGTGGATGGTTTAGATTGGTTCTAAATGGCCCACCTTGATCATAATGGATTAGTTTTGGAGAGGCTGGAAGCACACCTCCGCTCACATGCTAGGCCACTTGCACCTGTCACTGTGACCACACACGTGTGCATGGATTTTCTTGACCAACATGGTTTTCGTCAGTTTTGATGTCTTGTCATGATGGACGGCTCGGATCACGAAAGTGGGACGTGATGGTGGGCCCCTAGTTTGAACGAACGAACATTGCCCGTTCAAATGACAATTGACAGGGAGATTTCCTCTTTTTGGAGAAAATATCGGGTCAATGCTTGGTTGACTCGATTCAAGACTGGGTGCACAGCGGGTGTACTCCCACTAAATGCACACACAATGGGTGTGGGGCCCACAGTGATGTCTAAAGAAATCCACTCCATTCATAAGACTCCACTACTCCTACAGGTCATCATACAAACTTTCAGCTGATCCAATGGCCAGATGGACCATAAACTCGGATTTTTATCCTCTAATTGTAAGTTTTCATCGATCCGATGGCCAGATTGCATTGAATATGATCATCCATGGTTATAAGGGTCCTAGGGCCTACTTAGATACGATTCAACGGTTGAGTTGGTCGTCTGATAGCCTAAGTGTGGTGATCAGGTGGCAGGACTTTAAATGTTGAGTTACGTCCATCTAATGGCCAGATTCTTTCAATTTTGACCATCAATGGTTCCACGAATTTCTGAATTACGTGGTCACTTGGTGGATATCATCTAACGATATGCTATGGGCCTAATGGACGGATCAGATCTTCTACTTGATCAATGAATGTGTATTGTGGTCATAGAGTGGGGTCCATAGATGGGACCTGCACTGATCACTAGCTTAGACTGTCCAAGTTAGGAAGGGAATCCATAGATGAGGTATATCCATAATTCAAATGGGTCATACTAAGTGATTTTATGACCAATTTGTGATTCCCACTAGTCCATCATTCAGATGGATTTCCAAATTTGATCCACCCTGACCAATAGGTTCCCCTTCTCAAGTTGGGTCCCTAGCCAAGGGATGAAGTAGATCCATAGTTCAGGTGCCTATGTGTTGTGATTAAGTGTCAAATCATCCCACAGGAAGGCGTGGACCCAATGAATGCTGGATCTTGTGGTTTAGAGCTCTAAATCTGAGGTGGTCAGTTAGATTTGTCTATCAGTGACATTGAAAGCTAAAAAAATAGGTTCCACTAATGATGTGATGGTCCATCTTGAATAATAATGGATGGATAGCTTGATATATGGATGGGAATTATTTTCAATGGTCAGATTTAGGCTAGAATGCATGTGAATGTTTACTTAAGCTAAGTTTGCCATTATACCAAATTTGGTTACACGGTAACACCCGAGTACTAAAAAGTATGAGGTGTTACAATATATTTCACTAAATTGGTCACAACTATTACATCTACTCTTTTGGACACTAAATAATGCCTCAACTTAGTGGTCGCAAAGTACAATAATAAGTACAATTTCTCTATAGCTGAATACCTCCTTTCTACATCAAGTAACATTTGACTCAAGTAATAGACTGCCCTCTCCTTCCGCATGTCGTCATCTTGTGCTAGAAGAGCTCTGATCGACTCACCTGAGGCCTCGACATATATCTTGAGCGGTCAATTTTTGATTAGGTGCATCAACACCAGCGGATTCATTAGATACTTTTTGATTTTATCAAAAGCCAGCTGATGCTCTGCTTCCCATATGAATTTAGTCTCTTGTTTCAATTTCAATAATGGAGAGAAAATGTTAGTCTTACCTGCACAGTTGGATATAAACCGCCACAAGAAATTGACATGGCCTAAGAACTTTTACAGTTCAACCTTATTTCCTGGTGGCCGTGCATTAATCACAGCCTGGACCTTGTTCTGGTCGACTTCAATCCATCTTTAATGCACCAAGAATACTAAGAAATTACTGGCTGAGACTCCAAAAGCACATTCCAAAAGGTTCAACTTTAACTTATAGAGCCTCGTCCGCTCAAAGGATTTCCGTAAGCGGGCTAGGTGCTCGTTTGCGTTGGTCGAGGTGACTACCACGTCATCTACGTAGACTTCCATAAAGCGACCGATCATGTCATGAAAAATAACATTCCCTTTGGTATGTAGCCCCTGCATTCTTCAACCCGAAGGGCATCACTACCGAGAAATATGTCCCCAAAGGTCCTGGACATCTGAATGCCGTTTTTGGGACATCATCCAATGTTATATACATTTGATTATATTGGAATGTCTGTCCAAGAAAGACACAATCCCGTGTCTAGCAGGTCGATCGATAAGCTTATCGACCACGGTCATGGGATATTGTCCTTCAGTGTGGCTAAATTCAAAATTTTGAAATAGATACACACTCTTAACTTACTACTTTTCTTCATCACCGAAACTACATTTGACATCCACTTCACATATTTTATCGGTCAGATGAAACCGGCCTTCAGGATTCACTTGATTTCCTCCTTAATCTTGAGGGTGACTTTGGCAATCATTCGCCTGGGTGGTTACTTATATGGCCAATATCCTTCTTTCATGGGTGGTCTATGTTCGACTAGGGATCTATCAAGCCCTGGCATATCATGATAATCCCATGCGAAACAGTCAACAAACTCCAAGAGCAGACTGATTAACATTTCCTTTTCAGGCGGTCGTAATAAATTACTTATGAAAGTTGGTTTCAGATCTTGATCTGTCCCTAAATTGATTTCGACCAGTGGGTCTTGGACCTACGGTTAACTATCCTTTTTTTCTTCTGAGAGGTCTTTGAGCTTAAACCTATCTTCTTAGACCGATTCATCTATCTTGGCCAAGTTCGCCAAACTACCGTTATCAATTTCTTGTAGGCTTTCTTTAAGCCTCTTTATTCTGGTCGTGAAGTTGGCCCCGTGGACTTCACTTCTTACTGTCCTGATCATAGGATCTCCTTGATGATACAATGAGCGGTCAACTGATACGGGACGATGTCCTTCAGCTGAGCATCATTGGTCTGGGTCACTTCTGGCATAGCTTGTACTATACTATCTGAATTCTTTTTCACTGTGATTCCAGTAGGGCGACCGATCTTATTTCTCTGGTGAACTAGATGGGCCCCACCTCTTCGCCATAATAATAGGCTTCATTGACATTTGATGTGGGTAAGAAGGGTTTATTATCGGCCAAGACCAACTCAACCTTGTCCTAGTTCCAGAAAATCCTGAGCTAATGTACAAAAGATGGAATACACATAAAGGAATGGATCCAATCTCTTCTCAATAACTCATTATAACTTGACGAAGTGTCTACCATGAAAAATGATGCCAGAACTATCTTGGTTCATTCAGTCAGATCGATCGGTAAGACACCCCATGTGTTCGTGATATGGCCAGTGAAGTTACTAATGGTTACTTCTGATGGGATCAGATCGGCCGAAAATCTTCCTAACTTAACCATAATTCCTCATGGCAATAGATTCACCGCGGCCCCATTATCCACTAAAATCTTGGTCATGGTGTTTCGACAAGAAACGAATGTATTATGTCTGGAGGATTGACACTCAATAATAATAAAGAAAGTAGGAGAACATTAATGATCATATATTTTATTGATTTTGGAGTTCATTTACATCCTTATATTCGCTTGATTCCTATATAAAGTACAAAATATTGAATTGAACAGAAATATATGAAACAATTCGAATGATGATTTCAGCAGCATTCCAGCTTGTGATATGTTCTTCTCGATAGGAGAAGTGTTGCACAAATTTAAGAATCCTCCGAAGATTGTTCTTCTCTTCCTTGAATTGTCTCAGAATGACAGTCTGGAAAGAAAATTGAGAATCTCCTTCTACATGTATTTGATCTCTTTAAATATGTGAACAGGCACAATTCTTGGAAAATGACTGTGTGTGCAGCCATTGTGTTGCACATGTGCAACACTCTGTTGCTGCGCGCTACCTGTGGAATAGAGTTCTTCCTTACTCCTTCTACATTCCAGAGATACCTGAAGCATTTCAGGTGGAATCCCGAATTTTCTTTAGAATCCTCTTGAGCTTCAGACTTGTGAGTGAGTCAAATGAGTAGGGTGTATGGATATTTATAGGCATCTACATGTGTGAGTCTCGAACCTCGTGCTACATGGCCCACCGTGCGCAACAGACCCACTGTTGTGCGTTACGCGATGGACCCCATATTGGTCTGCGCAACCATCTTGTTGCGCTCAACCCTGTTGTGCGGGTGCAACAATCCTGCTATCTTATTTCTCTCTCTTTTCTTTCCGTCTATTCTTCTATGCTTCTTTGACTTCCCTTTTACTGATTTTTTTTTTGCGTCAACAGATGCCCCCTTGATCCTATTAGTTCGAGATCAGAACAACTATAGGATAAAAACCCTTTATCCTTAATTATCGACACGTTGCACTGATCCACGCATCTATTTTAATAATCGGGTCCCGTGCAATAATTATTTGGGTCCAAGAAATGATTATTCGGGTCTCGGGTCCAGCTCTGCCCATAGATACTGGTCTTTTGGACCAATCATTCATTCCTTCACACTTCTTAGAATTCTTTGCACACTGTATACCTTCGCACAACAGTTTTTAACGCATAACACAGACCGTGCACAACATAATTGAAAGGACGAGCTATAGATGTCCTAAAGGGGTGGGGGAGGTGGGGGGGGGGGGTGAATAGGACAATATGAAATATTTCGATATAATGCGGAATAATAAAACAATTATATTCAATTGCTTAGAGTATTGAATTCTTGATATCAAATAGTTCGTAGGACAACCTTCACCTAAAAGATTTAGGCAGGACAACCTTATTTCACAACGTCTTTGAAATGAAAATATCAAACTTAGTAAGAGCTAATCAAACATATAAAGAGTAAAATCAATCACCATAATGCACAAAGAATTATAGTGGTTTTGTGCTTAAACCCACACTTACTCCACTCCCAAAATTACTACCCTCGTAATTTTGGCTTTCACTATTTCATGGTTTTCGCAGGGTCACCTTAATAACCTGATACAGTTCTTGTGATTTTCAAGGGCTATCACGACAAAACTTGCTTTGTGATTTTCACGGGATCACCACAAACACACCTGCTGAGATTTTCGAGTTATCTCAGAAAAATCCAAATTGAAATAAATGTAAATACAATACTGTAGCCTGATTGATGTAGTGAATTTCTTCTTGGGATATTGATGAAGCCGTGTATGAGTTCAACCCAAAAGAATATAGAGATCTATTGTGCATTCAATATAAATAAAAACCTTAGGTGTTGCAAATTCTATTCTCTAGATCTCAAGTAGAGTTTAGATCACTCTATTAAAAACAGTTTAAAACAACTTGAGAAAGAGAATAAAATAAGCTTAAATAGAAGATTAGAATTACTGCACAATAGCTTAAGGGCATGACTTTCTCTCTTTCTTATAGGAGGTTTCTCAATGAATTTCTTTGTAGAAAAGAATGAGAGAAGACCTCTATTTAGGTTCGGCTGATCGAATTCCAACAATTACATTCCAACGGATCTTTAGAGTTCGCAGGGTAAGATCTTTCAAAAATTCGGCTGGCCCAAGCCTAGATTCGGTTGGCGGCTGAATCTCTTTGAGATCCGAAGAGATTGTACACTGGAAACTTGACCGAACATAATAGGGCTAGTCGATCGGGCAAATTCGGCTGGCCGAACCTAACGCGGAAAATCTGTGCCAATCTATAAACTTTCCTAAATTATGTAGGGTTAGCCGAAGGCAGTTAGGTTGGCTGAACCAGATATCGGGCTGGCCTAACTTGAGTGTATTTTTACATAAAAGATGATGATTATGACGCTATGAGAAATACACCTAACCTAAGGTCATTCTAAGGTTATACCACGTGATGGTTGACTCATACGGAGCGTTCTGATCTTCGAACCATGTACTTTTATGCTTAAAGATGTTGAGTCTTCCTTGAGATGCTTGAACGAGATGTTTCATAGATCTTCATGAGTTGTCGAAGAATATCTTCATGAGTGCTTGTTCTCCTCATAGGACTACGAAATATGATGAAGAGGGTGAGCTCTCAGTCCTAGAGAGGGGGGGGGGGGAGTGAATAGGACTATGCCAAATAAAAATAAAATGCGGAATATAAAAGCAGATAGCTGAAATAAATTACAATCTCAATTTTAATAGTATTGAGAGGTTGATACAAACATTGTTCAAAGGACAACCTTACAACAAAAACCAAAGTTTATGGTAGGACAACCTGAGTTTTTGAAATTCGGTAAGGATAAAAAACTCAAACTAAAGCAAGAAGCAATAGAAAAGAATCTAACTATTACAACATTCACCACAGGTACATGAAAGAGATACAAGTATTCAACACACATACATCACATACATCATCATCATCATCCACCACAACTCCAAGAATTATAGTGGATCGATGTGTACACCGACTGTTCACAAATAGCCACACATACTCCACTCCCAATAATCACAACCCACGTGATATCGGCTTTCACTACGAAAGAAGGTTTTTCAAGGTTCACTTTAAAACCTTTACAACTGTGTTTTCAATGGGCTATCATAATTAAAAACCTCGCGCTGAGATTTTCTAGCTTATCTCAGTCAAAACCACAAGAGATTTTCTGGCTTATATAAAAAACTAAAATAGAGATTTTCTGGCTTATCTCACAAACCAATAAAGCAAATAAAAATGTACTTATCTGTAGATTCTACTTTGTTGTAGCCCAGTAGAACCGCTTCACTTGTAGATGAGGATGTTCAATGTCCAATACACATATAGAAGGGTTCTAGGTTCTAAATGAATTTTAATTAAGCTTAAAACAGGGCTACTTGATTGAATTTCTTAGATCCCAAAGGGTAGATAATAATTTCCCTTTTATAAAGTAAGATTGAAAAAGAGATCAAGAAATTAAACAATAAAAAAGCTATAAAAGAATCTAAAATTATCGAACAATAACTTGTTAATCACGGGGACTTTTCTCTCAGAGTGGTGGCTTGATTTAGCTTGGAATGAATGAAAAATACTGAGAAAAGACCTCTATTTATAGGCAGAAAAATAGTTCCCTCGACTGGTTTAAGGTAACCTTCGACTGGTCCTGAGAACAACCAAATTTCAAAAATTCTGGCGCGATTGGATAAAATCGACCTGGTCGAGTGGGGCCAAAAATAGTTGCTGGAGTTCGAGTTGAGCCCTGCTCGACTGGTCGTGACCCTACCAGAAAAATCTAAAATTTTGAGTTTTTTCCTGGACTGGTCGAGACGAACCTTGGACTGGTCGAGCTAGAGCCTAGACTAGTCAAACATAGACTAAGACTAGTCGAAGCAAAGCCTATAATAAGCATATTAACCCATATAGAATATGCAATATGAATGACCTAACCCTAAGATCTTTCTAGGGTCATATATACCTGAAAGTTGAACATTGGACCATGTAACTTCAATTGTATCTTGTAGTTGAAGTTCTTGTAGCATAATCTTATACAGTTGAAATCTTGAACTTGATCTTGTGTACTTTGAAGTTCTTGAACTTGATCTTGTCCATGTAGTGTCTTTGAGCAACATAAGGACTTGAACTTGCACTAGAGCTAGCACTTTGACTTGAAGCCGCACTTGAACTTAAAGTAATACTTCATGACTTAAATGTAGCACATCTTCACTTGCACAGGTTCATCAATCTAAAGTGGTTTGTCACAACGAAATTTGACAACTAAGGGTGCTTCATATACAATACAACACTTACATATGACAATCATAGTTGTGCTTAAGCATAAGCACTAACAATAATTTCCATGTGCAATAGAGCTTGCGCACAACGCATTTTTCTTTGTGCAAATTCCTCTAAGTGCTGAAACTCTGCCAAATTCCATTTGAAACTTATCATGGCTAGAACTAAAAAGACTTATTGTCTCGTCGATGAAAAAGTGTCCTCTCCTCATCAGTCCTCATCAACACCTCAGCAGTCTACGCCTCTCACTCATGCTTCATTCTCAAGTGAAGATCGCCCTAGAAAGAAGATAAAAGTCATAGAGGGGCAACCATATTTCTTCAAAGAACTTATTTTCCCAGCTTTTGACTTTTTAGACCACATAGAAGGTTTGGTACTCCCGTTCGTAATGCAACAATTAGGGGAGATGTTGAAAGGCCTTCGAAGTAAGGTTGCAAAATCGATTAGGATGAATGACTAAAGTTGATAGCGAACATACACACAGACAATCAAAGGCCACCAGTTAGAGAAGACACTCCACCTCCCTCTCTGTCAAAGAAGAAACGCCTAAAGAGCAAAGGGCAAGAGCTTCAGGAGAAGATAAAGAAGCATAACAAGAAACGACTCCAAAACTCCTAGGATGGCGTAAGAGTTAAGCAGGACGTCATTAAGTTTAACAGCCCTTTCAGGGAGCAGATGATCATCATTCCCTTAAACATTCACCGCCATCAATCCATCCTACGAAGTGAGCCTACCGATCAAATGGTTTAGAATAAGATCATGTTTACTACGAACTGGGTGAAGAAGGAACCGAGAATTCTTGAAGGCATTTTGTTGGGAAGAGGATTGAGACAAAAGATAAGTGATATTCATCCCATGCGATTCCTCGTGCTATATTATAATGCACACACTTTATATCCAACTCACTTCTATGAGACGTTGCAACAATGTTTCCATGATCGCAACTCCTTATGGGACAATGAAGAATTTCGTACTTACGGTTTTTTATCTTCCCGCATCTACTATTCTGATTAGGCCAAGGCGTTTCTGAAGGAACACACCGCAACCTTGATTGAAATCAACCTTTATAATACTATCGAAGTTGCTTTTGAATATTGATGTAAAGATACGATGATACTAATGGGCTTTTTGAACTATTGTTGCCCAACCACCAACTCTTTTCACTTATCGATAGGTGAAGCCAGTATAACTCTATGGGATCTGCATTGAATAACGGGTCTTTCGATAACCGGCGGATTCTTCGATGAGTTCGTACCGACTAATGAAGAGTTCTCATACTTTTCTCCTTCTAGTAGACAACCATCTATCTCAGAAACTACTACAAAATTGTTTAGGGAGATGGCCAAATTCCCTGATATTCATAAAATATCCCATCTTCAATGGTTTGCCCATTTCACTAGGGGACTTCGGTAAATCTTGTCTAAACTTCTTTTCATTAATTTCTTAACATGTCTATATAATATCTTTTTAATGAACCTTATTGCATTCACTGTACTTTTACAGCTTTCAGAATAACCAATCTCAGGACATGGTGAACTTGCGCCAAAGGATAAGGGGTCATCCTGAATACAACACCCACAATGAGCTTGTAGCTTTCTTGGTGTAACTTTGGTTGTTCTCTCGATCTCGAAGTGGGCGGATGTTGTCTGACCTATGTTATTTGTGGTTGCTGGAGTTATGGTAGAAGGTTGAAGATGTTCTCTGGCTCCACCAGTCCTTTGCTCTCTTTACGGAGCCTTCGGGGATGCAACAACACATTGTAAAAGTCCAGCGGTCAGGGCATCTTCTGCATATGCTCCTTGGCATTACTTCTCAGGGTGGCTGGGCATATACTTCCTGTAGACATTCAATGACCCAGAGAAAGCATATGTCAGCCTGTCACATCTTCCTCTTTGGCACTACAAAAAAGGGCAATGGTTAAGAAGACATACGACTGGGTAGTCAACAAGATATCAACAACAAAAGATATAGATTTCTTCCAATTCTCTTTTTCGTGATATGCCGAGGATGTGGAGATGGTAGACAACAATTATCTTTCCTCAGGCGAACGAGAGTTTTATATTTACATCAAATCAAGCAGTCTCCCGTTGAGGGAAGGAACCGAGTTTTGATGAGAGCCTTACTATCTAAGCAGATTTGCTCGTCAATTCGGCTATGATCAAACGGTACTTGAAGATTGTAACACCGTAACATGCAAAATAAGAAGTTACGGTGTCGGCCCCTACAATTGGGCATTAATCTGGAAACAACTGTTGGCTGGTGGCATCAACTCTCACTTCATAGTACCTGGCTGCAATTATTCAGTTCGCTCGTCATATAGCTGGATGAGATGGTGGGTACATCAATTTCATTTGGTCCATCATTGTCATTTTATAGATCATTTGGTATGGATCCCTCCTTCAAATCTAAGGAGTCGTAAGCTCGAGCAAGGAATTGGGTATGTGGTGGAGAGAGATTGTGACGCCCCAAGTTTTTGAAATCCGAGTATATGACTTGTTCTCCAAAACCCGAGTGTTAACATTTAAAGATAGTCAAATTCATGATATTTTTTTTCTTCATTTAGAGTTAGTAGTTTAACGGGAGTGAAACAAATCAAGAATAAAGGAAATTTTGCATTTACATTCAGAGTATACAAGCGGCTATACAAATCAATGTCTCTATGTTAACAATTGCAAGAAATACACAATTTAATAACAGAATGCCTATAAACTTGAGCTGCAAGATCGCATAGCTTCTCTTGGCAGATACAACCATGTATCCCTAATAATTGTTCCCTGCTCTTCATTAATCTGGACATGGATATTATTTAAACTACCTGTGCTACATGTACTATTATATATTTAATAAATAAGTGACCAACTCAGTATAAATTTTCCTCAAGATTACACACTGCCGCATTAGTTAAGCATAGTTTTTAAACAATAAGACATACAAAATATTTCACGATGCGGCTTGTTTAAGTGCATGGATGTTGAGGGTCAAATATTGCATATTAGACCCCATTTATTACTTGGTTTTATGCACATGAGAATGCCTAATGTTCTATTTTAATCACATTTGTGTTGCAAGTTGAATTCAAGAGGTTGGTTTGAAAAGGATGCTAGAAGCATGGATTTAACGCTCAAGAATCACCAAAGCCAGTAAGGATCAGTTAAGAGCCATTGATCTGGGGCCACCTGATCCTTAGATATGCTTCCATTTTAGGCCTGACCCCCTTAAATCGGATGGGAAAGCGGATGGATGGAGTAGATCTCTCTGGATCATCAAGATGGCCCCACTTCTCATGGCCGAGCATACAACAGAGGTACACACGCTGTGTACTGGACCAAAGAAAGCGGTCAAACCTATTTTGACCCACAATCTCTTTCTTCCCAAATCTGTTGCCACAGGATGTCTTGTAGACAAAATTCGGTGGGCCACCATCATCAACCGACTCGATGATCCAAGCCATTCATTGCATCCAAGAGGTCAAACCGACCATATCCTGATCCACTGCTTGACTTCCTCGGATGTTACACGTACATGAAGGTTTTGATGCAAGATGGATGACACCAAGAAAAATCCCATGGATCACACCGAATCTGAGCTATACCACATCATCCGAACATAGAATGATGAGAGGAATCCAATGGATGG